>JABUQX010071733.1:0-19536 GCA_015478945.1 Trachelipus rathkii | reverse complement strand
AATCGGTGTCCGTAAAATGAATGTCCAGTTTCAATGCTTTATTATAACACGTTAAGTATACAATATCAAAGCATATCACTCAACGTGTAAGGTTCCATAAACAAGTTTGTCTACATATTTAATTGTGCCCCCTTACGGTTATAGGGGTAAGTTCAGATACCATATTCCTCCAACATGGTTAACAGATCAGAGTATTGAAGGAAACGGCAATTGTTAATTCTGCGTTTCAACTTGCGTATTATTGGGCAGCCATAGGTAAGAAATTCGCATGGCGTTAATCGGGGCCGGGGTGGCTAAATATAGAGTTGTCGTTGGACCATATGACTAACCAAGATCTGGGAGAATCGTTCAGCCACGCTCGCACTATGTGGTACTCAATGTTGAGGGGTCTCTTGCTGCCATATAAAGTTTAACGCTTCATCCTCTAATAATTGTGAAAGAGCCATTCATATGTGATCATTGATGATAGGCGACACTGTTACTGTGCTTCTGCGAAAAAGAGAAGGGTCGTAGACCTTGTCGGGATATTGCGCAGAAAAGTTACCTTTGGGGAATCACGTTCGTGTTCATAGTTCATGCGGATTTTCAGATCCAATAGCGAACATTTGAATTCACCTTCCTTGAATAGGTGGATCATCGTAAACCTATAGATCTAGAAGGGTCAATACGTCTCGACTAACAGTGGCACAGGTTCAAAGGTAAACCGAGACCTAGTCGTGGCTTAAAGCATGTAAAAACTGCAACAGTTAGGCATCGCATGTGTATACGTTTCTTAAACATTTCCAACGGTCGTTTTGGCACTTCAGTTCGTGACTTTGTCTCGACTGATTTTTTAGATATGAAGAAAGAGGCTCTGATACGGTTGCCTATATCCTGTAGAAGTCCCTTTGGGGCCGTCCTGTATTTTGCCTTTCAAAATACATCCATTACTGGAAATTGCCTATACCATCGGCGAATGTTTTTGCCACTTGGAGGATCACATTGGAAACGTAAGGATTGAGACGAACAGAAAATCGAGACTTCATAGCAAATTGTAGACTAAAACAGAAAGCTTTACGATCAGGACTCGCCATTGTCAGTAAGTGGCGCACGCACTAGAGAAGCCTACATCTGAATGCGCGCATGTGCGTATGTCACCTATCAGGAACTCCGTTCTGGCTGCAAGTGCATATTCGACTATGCACTTACTTCTCACTTGATGTATGATTGTATGGATATTGTATATTATGCTGTTATAGTATAATAAGCATTGAAACTGGGAAATTCTGTTAACGGATACCTCGTATTGAGTATTATTAATATAAGGGTATTTAAGCTTTGGAAGGTATTTCTTCGGCAATCGGCAAAGATTGCATGTCAAAGCTAATTATTTGTCGATAACGTAATATCATTATTAATTATTAGGGATATTTAAATAAGAATTAGCAATAATTATATTACTATTTCACAGTATTGTGAGACGGTTAACGTTACGATTAACGTTAACTTCCGCAAAATTTTAAACCTTAATGATTAAATGTCGTTAAATCTTTTTGTTAACGATTAAATTTAAGAAGTTAATTTCAATTAATTAATGGTGCCCACCTTTGTATATATGTATAATATGAATATATATATTATATATATTATAATATATTTAATATTTATATATATTATATAAATATGATATATAATTATTTTTATATAATAATATATATATATATATATAATATATTATATTATTTTATATATATATTAATATAATTTATATATATTTATATATTATTACTATATATAATATATATATATATAATTATTATATATTATATATTATATATATTTATATTCACCTTTGAAAACCTTAAACTTTCTCGGAGCGTAATGTATAATAGCTGATTATCCGACTCGCACCGATTAATGGGACTTGCTCTTCTGAATTGCACTCGAATATTTAATGCGTTATCCCCTCTCTTACTGGAAGATTCTGTCTATCCCATGGAGTCGCTTTGGATCACATCGAACATATAGGTGCCCAACGGTCTGGCAATCCCGGAACAGGTGCCTCCTGTCTAGTTCGTATCTTCAATTGTTTATTTCATATCTGCTCCCAGCTCCGAGACTGTCATCCCCAACACCTCGATCCGAGTATTACTTTATTGCGATCTACCACAAAGCTTTTACTAAGCAAAGAACTATCATTTCCTTAAGCGATTGCACTTGAAAAAGGATTTGCAAATGAAGGAATGTTTCCCTCTCGTTCAATGCTACTTAAGACAAAGTGCTATTTGTCTATCTTTGCTTCTTCGGAAGCATCCTCTTATTTCATCCGTATAAATAGAAAATACGCAAAGACATTATTTACTCTTTAGAAAGAAAGACGAAGAATTTGTTGCATTCTAAGATCTTACACAGAAAAGTTTCTGTTACTAATTTTAGATTTCCCCTCATCGGAAATCGTACGCTTCAAATCTCTCGTTAGCTCCTAATTTTAACCAACTTTCCCCACCTACTAAGGTGGAAATTGAGGTTTACAAGCGAATGTTTCGTACTTTTATTTCCTATCACGACTTGCTTTAATCCAGCGGTTTGATTCATCTCCGAAATGACTGGGGGGGACGATGATATAGTGCTCAGTCTGTGGAGAAGAATTGTCTTCTTCCTTTTTTCTCATTTTTCGAACTTATTATTTATATCTTCAATCCTATTCCTGCACAACATTTGGTATAAACTTTTTTTATCCAAGAGATGTAGATGTTTTGAGAGGGTTTTGAGCTGCATCACTTGTTGGTGATTCGGTACGCACCACCTAGCACCAGGTTTGGTTCTTTATCTCTGGCCCTTCTGTAACACATATAATAAAAGTCTCCCGGCCGCTTAGATTAGTTCTCTGGGAACAAACCTCATGGGCCCGACCACCATGAGGGGAGAACAATTTAACCTGGAAGGCCTGAACCTACCCCGAGAGATTCGTAGCTTGGCACTCCCTTGACATACCAGGTTCCCAAACGGTTGGAGCAATCCCTAAAAGTTGCCCCCGTCCTAGTTGTTCTGATATGTTTACCTCACACGCTGTTACCCCCTCCCCCCGGAACTACCAGCAGACACATCATTGCCGATGCATTACTTATTGCGATCACCCACCTCCTCCAAAGCTCTTCGCGACCACAGAACCATCATTCTTAGCGCTGTCCTTGAAAAAACTTTAGAAGTTTAATGAGAAACTGGTTCCGGAATCAATGCTCCATTTTGTTATCCTTAAAGTCTCTTAGAGATATCCATCTTATTTCTACCTTTGAAGAAATAAGAAACTCATCTAAAGAAACTATTTATTCTCTCTAAGAGAAAAACGAAGGCATTGCTGTTATACTAAGAAATCTTCAACAGAAACGATTTCCTGTTGCAAATTTATACAGGTTTCCCCACGGCGAGACTCACATGACACCACAAATCTTCGCTTGCTGCCGACCTTTAACACCCCTTTTCTACCCTCAAAGATGAAAAAACGGATTACAAGCTACAATGTTCGTCCGTTTATTCTCCGACCCAGAAGCTGCTTGAAGTGCCAGCGGTTTGGTGGTCCTCGAAAATAATGTAGGGGACCGCGTAACATCAGCACTTTCTTGGGAGAAGATTTTCACATTCCCTGAAAAATACTCCATTCTGTAAAAATGTGGGAGACCTCACAGTGCCTCTTACCCAAAATACCCGTCTTACCTGCTCGAACAGGAGGTTTAGGAGCTATGCACCAAACAAAAATTGAGCAGGAGAGATACCATACACCAGCTCAAATACAGATATCTTACAAGACAAAGGCAAACCTACGCTATAATTGCAGTAGCTCACCCGCCTCCGCGTACCAACCTACCTACACATCTCCATTCTAGTAGAACTTTACCCTCAATTCCAGGGAGACTTATGCAGTTGCTGCAACCTCCCCGCTTGCACTGCCTATAATACCGACTATTTAATTAATTAAAAAAGCAGCACTAGATCCAATCTCCCGCCAAGATGCCTTCAGCAACCCTACCCCGAGTATCAGTTTTTAACCATCAGCAGCGAAACTAAGCTTGCTCATCCACCACAAAGTTTGGAGAGCATTGACGAGAGACTCTGATCCCTACCCTTCTGATTAGTTCGCCAAACTCACTTAAGAGACCTGCGTCTATGTACCCGAATCCGTCTCCTACCATAACTCCTACTCCTGAAATGGATATAAAATATAAAACAGCTCAATTCCTAAAGGAGAACACACCGACCGCAGTTGTTAAAAGTGGTCCCCGAGACAAAAGCATCGACTTTAATAGGTTGTGCCCAAACAAACCCAGCTGTCGAACAACCCACCAACCAACACTCTGATAGCTTGCTGGGTTATTACAGCTCTTCCGAATCATGCCATAGCTCTTTTTCCGAGTTTTCTATCACAGCACTCCCTAAAGGATTCTTACCTGATAAAATGGATCCTAGTTCCCAAATGGAGCTTGATTTTATAATTCACTCTCCTTCTAACGCTTCTGAGAGAAATGAATGGAAAACTGTTCAACACAAACAGCACAAACGCTCCAAGCGTTCTGCTACAGTTGGCGTTATGGAAGGAGACCTAGAGGTCTCCCATCTTAACTCAGATGGTTCACCTGATGGTTCATTGACAAAGTCTTCAGCATTAGACATTCGTAACCCAACGGATCATATATTGGATCCCAACCTCACAATTCAAACTCCCTTACAAAAAGGTGACCCTTTTCCTGTGACACCATTCTACACTGTCTCCAATGAAAACAGCTCCAATATCTCTGTTCAACTTTGAATCGCCTGCTTGGCAATTACTGACATCGACACCCACTCTAAATATGAGACTTCAGGCTTGCTTTCTAACATCAATAGGTTCACTAAAACATGGCTGGTTGCAAACCCAAATTACTTCGCACCATTCAATGGCGATACTCCTCCACCAAAAATACTTACAGAAATCCCAAACCGCACGTCGAGCTAACCCATAATTCATCTGTTGTAACGACAATTCTTTATCAAATGATTTGTTGCTCCTCCTCGTCAAAACCCACTTCTCAGATTTTCCCCCTCTGATTCCCTTTCCACCATTACCCTTAGCCACATAGAACCAATTATTTCAAGGAAGCTACTCCTTATAGACTCATTAACAACACAGGCATGCACTTCTTTATCGGAAATTTGTAGGACCACCTATAATCTATTTGAAAAAACTTTTAATATAACATATGTATGCCCAAATTGATAATGTTTCAAAACTTCCTATGTATCGCCAAGCTTTCTATTGAACAGTCGGAATGCAGTCGCCGCTTAACTCTAGTAGAAGATTGAACAATGAATAGACGTGGGGCCGCAGGAATCCAGTCAAAGTGTCCCTATTCATTCAGTCCCTTCTTCGATCATAGACTTCAAGCAGTGGCACACAAATCCTTTCTGTCCACCGATTTCCCTGCCTGGTGTCGACCTACCTTGTGCTCACAGCAGGAGTTATTAAGTCACATTCAGTCAACCATTTCAAAAGCACACATTCCTACTCGTTGATCATATAGGAAATTCAATTCGTCACCCCCTTATGGGACTCCTCACTCACCTAAGCTAAATCCTGTCGAATTCTTAACACCTTTTCCCTGAGAGCCCTACACTGGACTCCACTAAACTATTGAACCGGTTTAGATACTCACTCTTCTTACCTGGACTGGAGTGGTATGGTAAAATAAAACCAAATAATAATCCATTCCTCAGTCTGGTATCACCTCTAGACCATTCTACAGTTCTGAGCCCCTCAGTATTATTGTCGCAGCGACTTCATACCAAGCCTTACATGAACTACACAAACCGAGTCTAATGTGAAACACAAAATTCGCTGGCCGTTATGATTGAGCAGGGATGTACCCCTTTTATCACGTCGCAGCTATCGTATTTCGCCATTCAATGAGCGGTTTCGGACTTTACCGTCTATAATTCTTTCGCATGTTATCCATCACAGCAGCAGAACCTGTATCCCGCAGCCTTCTCAGGTTAAGAGCGTTCGAACATTGTGGTTTCAAGTTGTGCGCAAGCTAAATCCGGGGAGAGGAAAAAACTTTACTGCTATACAAAACTGGCCGCACACAAAAACACTAAATATTTTAAAAACAGTTGCTAGGCGAGATCTAGTAAATCAATCCCGCCAAACGCTTAAACAAAGACTTTCGAACTTTACTTCTTTCTCTGTCCACAACTCCCTTTCTTCAGTTATGGGAAGTTATGTAATGCAGAAAGATCTTGCCTTAAAACTTTCCACGTACAGCCCTAATCTCAATAGTCACACAACACTGAAAACAGCCTATACATGTACCAGAACATTCTGTTATAATATAGAAAATGAATACAGTAGCCTTCTCTTCTTCTGGAGATGCCCACGCTTTTTAAACTGTCCCAACGTGCCGAAACTTGATTTCTAAATTAATCGACTCGCTTCGTTTACGAGAAAGCTTCTCTCTTTACTATCAATCCCTTCTACAGACAGATCCACCACGTCGTTCTCGTTCTAATTCATCATGCCACTTTCACTCTGATGAAGATGTTCAGCAGCGGCCAGCATGTTCTAATGTATTGTATTGTATCGATTCATATATCATGTTAATTACCATCCGCAAGCGACTGTCTTTCCCTCTATGTTTGTGAACCGGACATCGCCAATACTTTAACACAGTGAGACATACCAATTTCTTCAACTTCAACTCTAGACTAGACATTATGAAATATTTCACCAATGCTAACTACCATCTTTCCCTTCTCATCGCACATAGACATCACTATAACTTAACTTTAGGAAAAAAGGAAAGTCATAGAATTCTGAAACCCTTCCTTCTGCAACCTTAACTTTATTGTCTCCCCTTCTTAATTCATCCAGTCAATCTTCTAAGGCGCATCTAGAATGGCCACAACATCACACCACACATAAAACTGCAAAACAGAATTTGCATTGTTTGCTGGCCAATTACTATCAGCGCCTCTCTAAATCTTGGTGCTGTCGCACAGTCCCTTATAGTTTACACATCCCCTACTCCGATCGAGTTTAGAACTTTAATAGGGGCGCAATAGTTATGATCACGATACCTCAACTTACAAAATCCTGTCCAGAATACTCATCAAAAATGCAGTTCAACCAGGAACTACATAAAGCCTTCCATTCGTCACCTCAGACGTGAGTTTCGAAATTAATTTGATTCTTAGCCATTCTCTCGAAGGAAATACATATAAATTGTTTGCACAATTATTTTCGACTTTCAAACCCCATACTGCTTTTTGACACCACTTCTGCAACAGATACAACCAGAATACTGGGCCATATTGCAAACACACGTGTTATGTAACTTCCTTACTTTCTCAACAATCCCTTTGCAAAAAACGGTGCTTCTATTTTCTATAATGATAGAACTTAGGCATATATTGTCCCACCATCTGTCGAGGGTTAATACTTCGCCGTTTGTAAGCATCCTTTTGTCTCACTCATGCAAGTTCCTGGGATTTTACTCCAAGGTAGTTTATTCGCTCGGCTCTAAACGGACGTTATAGGGTGCGCTAGCATATATTTTCCTGATCACAACTCTTCCTACCTTCTCCCGTTATCCCATGCCTTCAATTTTACGGTATAATTATAATAAATATATATATGATGTATTTCTTTTGAATTTATTCTAAACCAAAAAAACATCATGCCATCCATAAATATATGTCGTTCTGGCTATCACTCAAGAGTTTTAAAATACCCTACTCTTAAAAATCCCAATAAGTATCGCTCTGTCAACATTTCCTGCTATACTCAACTCTCGCAGAAAACAATTTACACTCTGTTGGACCTCCCTCCTCAGTAGGGTGACTGCACACGAAATCGCGACAGAGGCAGGACATGACTCTCCCTCACACGTCAGCGTTTCAGAACTTCCAAATATATTCAACAGGTCGCTTGCAACCAACCTGATTATTAATCATCCTCTCTGACAGTTATCGGTCTTACATGACAAGGGAAGTGTTGGTAGTGATCGGAAGGGCAAAACTTGGAAAAATATAAAGCCGAACATGGGTAAGTCTTCCTCTCATCGACGAAATCGCTTGCATGAGAGAATTTTGACATTAGCCTCAGATTGATATACACCCAACCACTCAAAGCCCTACATATCAATGGATCTAACCCTTTCCTGCAAAAATTAGACGTCGCCAAAAAACATGTTCACCACATTTCAATATTTGATTAGTACTCAGCTGACTCCACTTCGCGTCTTCATTTTGTACCTATTTTCAAATACCTAACTTCTAAAAGCTATTCCACACCACTCGTCATGAATCGCCCCACTTTAACAGTAACTATTTTCAGTTTCGTAACTGAATATTTTTATGTACAAATTTTTTATCATTATAATTTTTGACATGTAAATCTTATTCTTTATTTGAAAATAAAAGAATACGCATATTTGTTAAAAAGATAGCCCAGAACCCACCCATAGAGTTGGTTTCCAACCTATCGTGACCGCTCTTCTGTCCGTAGCGGGGGTTCACCATAACTTTAATATATATTACGTATACATATATAGTTATAATATATATAAACTAATATATATTTATATATATAAATATATATACATATATTATATATATATATAATTATATATACTATATATAAAAATTATATAACAATATATGAGGGAGAAAAAAGAAACTCAAACAAAGCAAAAATATCCCATAACATATGCCGGAATATAAGGAAGGAGTTATAGCGAATGAATACACGAAAAATGTCAAATGCAGAGTTTACAACTTATACTTCACACACATGACATATAGTTACATAGCAAACAAGAGCTCGCTAATTGTTTAATGTAAACAAATGTATGTCCTTCTGCAGCGTAGATGCATAAGTTAGCACGCATGTAAAACCCTACGAAATTTTCACGGAATGGTTTTGCAAAAGGGCTTCTTAATCTCCTTATTCGGATGTCAAGTGTCATGGCACCAGCGATTCTTTTGGGGGTTGGATTTCCCCAGGTACTAAGATCCAATCGATGATGGTCAGGTCGTGCAGGATCTTGAGTCTTGAAAAAATTCCACCCCTACCTATCACATTGCGACGATACTTAGCCTTTGGTGGCTACGTGGGCGCACTTATATTGCAAAGGGTAATGTTGAATGTTTTCAAACTCTTGTGCCAGGCACATCTAAAAAATAAAAATTTTTAAGTCTTATCATTACAATCAAAAACTCCTGTTATACATACTACTAATAAGTTTCCAGCCTGATCAACTAAAAACAATCCCAAAACTACAATCACGTTCAATCGTAATCCCCAGTCCCACTTTGATTCTGAATTGTATCCTGCGACATCGGGTCATACAATCGTCTATAAACTACCCAATAATGTTCTTTCCTCACCGGTAACTCCTGTTTTGGAAATTCGTTAATATCATCGGCTCAAAACGTATGGCATTCATCATTAAATGAGGTATAAACAACAAATGTTTAATGGGCAGCTATTTGTAAGGAACACAACTACAAAAAACATGATCCATGATGGGTAATCAACTGCGAGACCTATCACACGCTGAAGTTGATATGAATACAGGTCGTGCCCTCAAAGGTATCTTCATGGTTGCTGCTGGACTTCTGTCATTGCATTCCGGAATATGTATATTTATAATAGTGCCTTTTTTTGGATTTCTTAGGAATTAATCCACCTCCCTCAATTTTTAGGAAATTATGTGACCCCTGTAAATTATTTCTACAGATGGGGCCTACTCGTCATTGGTGGTAAAGTATTTCTTCTTCACCACCACTGTTTTTTGTCGAATACAATCGCGCGCTACAAGATAAGCAACAACCATTGGTCCTGTTTATATTAACTTTTATATGTAAATAAAAAATTAACTTATTAATAATTCCAATTTAAATAGTCACATTAATCAAAAAGAGTTTGGGTTAATGTTTGTTTATGTTATGATTGTAATATTTCTATACCATTCAAAAATGATTCATTGTTTTCCTGGAGATACTCCATTTTCATAAGAGAATTGTTTATAATTTGACGGCTTTCAAATCAAGGCATTTTTTTTGATATCGCTTCCTATTGAAATAAAATATCTTTAAAGAAAAAAGGTACTTTGAATCCTATGAAAATTTCGATCCTATCAAAATGCAGAGTCGTGAATGTTAAGGCTAATGTTTAAATTCCGGTGGCAGAAATGATAAATAATATTTATCATTCCATAAAAATTGCGTATGTAATCTGCTTTCTATAATAACATGCACAATTGTATCAAACACACTATCTTGGACTTCCTATACTTAGGAAAATCTAGCCTTTCTTTAGCTGTACATTTTCTTCAGACGGGTTCATTATAGTCAGTATTAGTCTTCCTCATTCCTTTCAACAAAAACTATCTAAAAAATCGATCCTTCATGGTATCATTTACATGTAGCTTATCTTGACGTGAAATTTGTCAAACCTCTAGTCAATAATTCATATAATTCCGCCATTCACATCACATACGTTAAATTATCCAAGTTGTTTTTATGTGAAAAATTTTTTTTTTATTTCATGGTTTCAAGTTTGGCTGTCCAGCACTATCGTCAAAATTTTATTCACTCCACATGTTGATTTCTCACACAAGCTTATGTCTCTATGTAATTTACCTTATTCTTCTATACTGAAAAGTCTAGATTTCTAACTAAGATCGAATTTTCTTAAATACTTCTATAAACCTCTGTCTTTATTTGGTGGTAAAAAATTTCACACTATCACCCTTAATTAAAATCTGTAATCAATCAGTATATCAAACAGTGGTGTATTAATGGGTTATTCTAATCGTTTATAAAGGCCAAATATAACTACAGGGTTATATTATATACTCTCCGCTCCTGAATACCATGTTACTAAGTAATCTATTTATCCATAACCACATATTCTTCTCACTTTGCATTGTCTTTTAATAAAAAAATTTCTTTTTATATATTTAACAATACACTTAAGAAAGCTCTACCTATGTCAATCATATTAGTTTCTTGCTTGTCCGATCTGTCCTTTAAAAAGCACATTAAAATATAATTGACCAAATTTAAAGAAAAATATTTTCAAATTTTCATTGCAGATCATATCCAAACTTTCCTCTTTCGATAACTATCGCTTTTACATTTACCCTTTACTAATATCCAACTTGCTTTTATATTTCCCCCCCACCAAATATATAAAAAAAAACACCTTTTTTACTTCTTTTCTGACCCTCGATCATAGTTTCACGTACATTCAGGCAACTTTTAACCTATTCCTTACTGCCAATTCCTTCTCACTATCTAACAATAAAAAATTCTGACAACATCATCATTTATACCCTCATATAATAATAAATATTACATTTCTCGATTTTTTATTAACATCTCCCAAACAAGTTGGAACGTACGATATTGTCAAAAATATCCATCAACATGTCTAAATGATATTGGTACGACTTTGCATTTTTACAGAACCATTTAAAAGATTTACAACCGAAGAATTACTCACTTCGTTCCTTGTGGTTATGTACTGTTCACTTGTAATTACTAACTTCCCCCTACCTAAAGGTGGAATCAAACGTAATTTAGTATTAGGATGCTGGCATTCCTGTTCATTTCTACTAGTTATTATGATAAACATGTATTTGATCTTGATACTTACTTGTAGACTTAAATCATTTTCGTTTGAAGAATGAAAGAACAATCATAATAAAAATTAAGTCAAAATTACCGCTAGTAGGGGGTTTGAATGTATTAAATTTCTAAAGAACACATTTATGAAATTGCTGGTATTACCTTTATCATGCATAACTTGGCTCGTTTCTTTGACAGGCATCCAATTTCACATTGATTACTCGATCTTTGCTGATATTTTTGGTACTTTTGTGAATATTTTGCTTCTAAAATATTTAATCAGTTCAACAGTCATTCAATAATCATGAGTAACTAGTTCTGCTTTGTAATACCTAAAAGATATTTGGATTTGTTCTATCTTGCTATATTACTTTTAATCTTTGTAGTTATTTTCTCGTTTGCATACACTTTACTCTGTTTTATTAAATTCATTAAATTCTTAACATCATTTCTTGGCACCATTTAGTTTTACTTCTGCTTCTTTATAATCCTTTCCTAGCATTTAATATGTATCCAATTATCATTAATTTGCATCGTTCTTCATTGTTCTGACAAAAATATCAGTTTGTATATTAACTAATTTCAAGTACAAAGTGCAATGTTAAATATATATCATATGATGGTTCTATCTTTTATTTATTTGTGACTATCCAATGTATTGTACAGTATTTAACCAATTATAATATTTTTCATTTAAACTAACATCTTGTTAACTCTTAATGCAGGACTGCGGATCCTATAATTTTTGTCAGCTCGGCTCCGGCATATCTCATTATAAAATAAATATTGTAATTAAATTATTTTCTTAGTGTTATAATAAAACTTTTCACAATATTTATTGACTATGGTCTATAAACGGCTTCTATTTTCTTTGAGATACAATTATCTATTTGTTTTATTTATTTTCAATGATTTTATGCAAATTTTTGTAGCATTAAATAATCATAAGTATAGGATAATAATAATAATAATATAAAATAATATCTAATATAATAATAATAATATAATTAATATAATAATAAATAAATAAATAATACATTAAGTGCTGCTATCTAGCGTGAGTCGAATTCGTGGTATCTGTACCAATCTGAGTTAATGTCTTTGCAATTTCATATCTTAAGTCATTGATCATCGGATCATAAATTCTCTGCAAGTGCATCTAATGCGTCACTAGGATCCAAATCAGGTATTAGATTCAGAGGTTCTGAAGTCGTAGTTATACGCTTTAATAAACACTAGAATTCATCAAGATTCAATAAGTCTTTAATTATTATTTTACTCGTATTAATATAGGTACTATATATTATTATTCATATTTTATTTATTTTGTATTAATTATTGATTATTATATATTATTAGTATTATATCTAATTATCTATTATTATTAATATATTATTATTTTATTATTTATAGCGTGATGGTCTATAAGACAAAATCAATAATATCAATTATCTTATTTATTTAATTTTAGAGATCAAATCACTTAAAAATTTTCTAACCAACCTAATTAAGCATAACCTAACAAGGTTTAAACGTAACTAACCAAAAACCACTAAACCAAATATGAATAAAATAAAAAAGAAACTTTAAAAAATCATTTAAATATAAAATTTTTTACCACTACCTAATTACAATGTAGTACCAACTCTCAGTACGGTATTAATTATTATTATTATAATATTATTATATATTATTATTATTATTATATTATTATTATATATTATTTTATTATCATTATTATTATTATTATATTATTCATTATTATTATTATTATTATTATTAATTATTATTATTATATTAAATTATTATTATTATATATTGATTAATTATTATATTATTTAAACTGAGTATTAAACTAGTATTTTAAATTGGCTTTATTATAATAAAATAATATAATGTGCATATATAATGTTGTAACATGTTCCGACTTAAATTATATTTTTTTTCACGTTTTCTTTGCAGCTGTCAGCTTTATTTCTTATTATATACGATGTTGATTCAACTCTCCGTTGATGTTGATATGTAACAATCATATCCGCTATCGAATAATAAATCACTTTCCGGATTTTATAATACAGGCATTTTAGAGCCTCAGCCACAAAACTAATCACTTCATATTAATAATATATATAGATATCTATAATTAAATCCATATAATATATATAATAATATATACATAAATATAATATATATATAGATATTATACTTATACTTTATGATACATCCCTAATAAATATACTAATATAATAATATATTAATATAATATTATTCAAATATTTTAAAACTATAATATATATATTAGATATAATATATCATATATACATATACCATATCATATATATATTAATATTATATATATATTAATATTATATATATATAATATTAATTAATATATATATTATAATATAAATTAATAAATTAAAATTTATATTATATATAATAGATAATATATATTAATTATTAAACTAAATAATAATATAATATATATATGATTTTATATAATATATAAAATATATATATATATAATAATTATATATTATATATATTACTTATTATATATAGTATATATATCCTAAATCATAATTGAATTGTAGACGAGTGCTACACATTAAGATTTTCTTCTCTATGCTACTATATTACTATTAGCAAACTCAAGGTCCTTTCATTTTGATAGAATAACATCTTTTACCAGGGTTTAGAACTTATGCCGAGAACAAGATTCTCTGCGTAACATCTGTCGTTAACTATTTTTTTAAGCCAATGAAGAATGTATGTCTATTATCTATAAAGCGAAAAAACTCATCTGAAAGTATAACCATAACACTTACATCTAAAACCATTGCTGAAAAGTAAATGGTTTTCTAAAATGCTCTGGTTAAATAGCTTTCGGGTGCCAAAGAATATCTTGACCAACTTACATTTGCGAAATCCTTTTGATTATTTAATAACTATATATATATAATATAAATATATTAATATATCATATATATATATATATTTAAATAATATATAATATATACTTATATAAATATTATATGATATATATCTATATATATAATATATATATTATATATATATATACTATTTATATCAGAGCTGTTCAACTTCCGCTCTTTAGGGTCCGACTAATGTCCTCTATTCGCTCCGAGCGGTACTTACCAGGAGATACAGTCTACAATCGGAGGTTGCTTTCGTCAGGAATTTACTGACTGTCACAGTGCGGGATCAAAAAAAAATTTTTCCTCTCTTTTGTCCTGACACTTATTTTTAAACATGGGAAAGGTATAGTGGTATTACTTATTAATTTTACTTTGTTCTATATCAATAATAATTTTGTATTTTTAAGCTTTATAACTAATTAACTTCTATTCTTAGACTTATAGTTTTTTAATAATTAAAACTCCAAAACCAATTCAATTAAGGAATAGTACGTATATATAACAATGAAACTAAAAAGGATTTTAGAACTCGAATATTCTTTAAGAGTGATATAACAAACTTTAAATATATAAGATTATTCTATTAATAACTAAGGTCATACCTAACGTATTCTGGTGTTAACCAAAAATATATTATATATATTTAAATATAATATTAGATATATAAATAGATATATATATATATATAATATATGTATATATATATATATATAGATATATATAATTATAATAATATTATACATATACATACTACCGATTGAAACGTAGACATTACATCTATCTCTTGCATGTGAGTCGGTAGACTTTCATTATTATTAAAAATTTGAACGGAAATACACCTCTTATGGATGACGTGAAAAATTTCAATGAAAGGCAGGAATGTTTAGTTGAGTACCCATTAAATTATGCAATGGTAATGGCTTTCTTTTGAGCAACAACCTAACACACGACTCGCTACTCACCAAGACATCATTTCCTTCTTTCATAGCAGGTAAATAATTTGGAACTTGTTCATAAAATATAAATACCCCACCCCCACAACCCCCCCCCCTTTTCCACCTTCTATTACTTTCTGACTTCTATATTCCCAATATTTATCACTTTGTTGATTGCGATATTGGATGTCAATGAGATTTCAGCCTTAATTGGCTTAATTTTGGCAGCTATCTTTTGTGAAATGTAATATGATCTTTGTTCTTTGACCGTGAAGACAATTGATGTAAATGATTGTAAACTGGGTATTTGTAATATCATTCAATTATTAAATATAATATTTAAATAAGCCATATCCAGATATATATAACATTTATCTATTTATATTAAAAATTTGTTAAGTTCCGCACATTATTAGTGGTTACAATACCTTCGCACGTGCTGTAGTGTTACTTGGCAAACGGAAGTTAATCGGGTCTGAATAATGTATCGTTATTCTAGCTATAGCGACTACTTTTCTCAGTGCGAGTTTCGCATAGCGTAACTATCCCATAAATTAGCGTTGCCCACTAACTGATTATATATAGTATATAATTATTAGTAATATATAAAATATTTTAATATTACTAAGTATTATTATATATATATATAGTAATTTAATACACCTGTATTTACAGAGTGCAGGACGCATAGACCCAACTCTTTTGCACACCCCAACAATCTCTTTCCCCAGCCTAAAAACCCATACTAAAAAAAAAAACTTTACTATGTAGAAAAATACTTTTAATAATTTAAATTCTCCTTTATTTAAAAAAAAAAACCTAAATGGCTTCTGCCCTTTAAAGGAGAGATTTTGTTCTTTCTTTGTAACTGTAGGATCTATTACATACGCTGTAACAAGAGTATTTGCTCGTCCATCACACTTATAATACACAATAGTAATTCCAGTAAAAATACTTTACAATTCACGCATTCCAAAACCAATTAATCGTATCGGGATTCAATAGTACTTTCGTTTTATAATCTTCTCGGACATCAAAAGTGTCCTTTTGATACCTTTTGTAACAGACTTTCATCTTCTATAAGTGTCAAAAAACTTTCACTGTTTATGGCAATTGCTTTCTCTAACCCACATTATTGGGTTATTTCTTTTCTGCCATCTTTCCTTTTATTTGCTCTGTTTAAAAAAAATTCTGTACAGTTTACATTCATTTAATCCACATCTACTAATTAAATTCATTACCCTTTTTTAACACCTTTTGTATCACAGAAATTTGTTTTGGTTTTTCTAGTGATCCAGTGAAAGTTTACTATGACAGATTCTTGTAACGTTATTGGCAATGTTAAAATCTATATATCTATATACCCAGCTAGTGTTTCCTGATACCTTTGTAAAGTCCCTTACTTTCAAACGCGCATGAGCACAACTTTCAATCGTTTCTCTAATAGAATCTCGTCTTTGGTCAAACAAGAATTTTCTTTAATCAATAGGATTATGTTACACTCTTCAAACGGTTAGGTAATATTAAACAATTAACTAAAATTCGGTATAATACCTCACCTGGTCACCTATTCATCCTTTGTTGGTTGTTCTGAAGCATAATGAGTACACTCTTCATTTATTTTCCCAAATCCTCTCAAACATTGTTCACAAACTACATTCCACGGATATCTGAAACATCTTTCGTTACATTGAAAGTTGAAAATTTATTCTCATAATAAATGGAATATACTATCCTGCTATCCGTGCAAAAAAAATATCCATCGATTTCGAAATTCATGGCAGACGGCGCATTTATTTAAGAAATTATGCTATCTGAATATTCTACGACTCTATTCTTTACGGCTTATTTACCGGTATATCATTTGAGATATATATTCCATGGAAAATTGGATATAATTTTTTTATCTCAAATTTTCCAAAATTAAACTATAATTTAAACAAAAAAATGTTTTATTTGTAACTTGTAAGCACCAATTCTGTATCAGATCGGAAATTTATTTTACTGCTTAGGTCGTTAGTCGTTCGTATTCGAAATTTTATTTTTTTTAAGTGTCAGTGTGATGTTTTCGGCCCATCTTAGTCGTCAATAAAATATTGTTTAAATCGTATTACAATATCGTGTACATTCTTGGTATTCGAAATCAAATTTGAATTTAAGTATCGTGAAGTCGCATTCGGTATTTCTAAAATTATATGTACGACTCCGGGCAGCCCTGGGTAATATATAGATATAGATATAATAATAATCAAGATAATATTTAATAATAATATAATTTATAAAATTATCTCTAAAAAAATAAATTAATAATAATAATAATACAACTATTTCACCAATCAAAAATTCAATGTGGAAAGTCTCTGAAAATTATAAAACACCGAGAGACTCTGCTTCAATCTATCCATTTTACTTTATTGTTATATAAAAAACTGCCTTTTAACTCCGATTATGAACAATTCTTACCTTATAATTCTACATCTCAAATTACAAAAAAATTGCTTCGAAAAAAGTTGAAACATCTCCAGCGTAATCTCCCTCTTCATTATATCTCGCAAAAAGACAAACAACTTAAGTGATTAAAAAATACATGAATTAATAAAATTTATTATTTTTTTCATGTATTTCACTGTTAACTTAAAAAAAAGTAGTTTAGTTAAAGTATGTAAAACTTAATTTTTTTCTAATTTTTCTATTAGAAAATCTATCCTTAACTTTACATATATTAACTTCTACATTTCTGAGGGGTAAATAAATCTCATCATCCAACAATCAGTACCCTATCAAATAAAATCCTAACCTAAAATGAATGCATCAACAATAACTACATCCATAATAATAAATAATAACAACCACCATCAAATCAAATATCTAATACTTATAGGTTTCAAGTTCATCAGATAATTCTAATCACATAATAATAATAACAATTAATAATAACAATAAATAAATAATAATACAATAAATCAAAAATAAATATAAAATAAATAATAACTAAAAACTCCCCAATAATTCAAAAATGACCATATCACAAATCATCAACATAACAAACCCCAACAAAACTCACTACTCAACAATCAAATACATACAATACAATCCAAAATAATCCAATACACTCACACACTCACATCCTAATATAAAACAATAAACATAAAATTATATTTAAACAAACTCAAATTACCCCATATAATAACTAATAATAATAATAATTCATAATAATATAATAACGTAATAATAAATATACTAATCAAAACAAATAAAAAACCATACAATATATAAAATAATCATAACTATAAAAACAAAAAAATAATTCCAATTAATAATAACTAAATAATAACAAATAATAACTCAAATAACCAACTATAAGATACACCACATAACTTACAATAATCATAGAATAATAATAATAATACATAATAATGTAATAATATAATTAATAATAATAATAATATAAATAATAAAAAAGAATAATATAAAACCTCTATCATTATAATAACTACCCTAATATAGTACTCTATATAATTACTAGCTAAATACATATAACATATATACTAACACCCTCCACTAATACATATAATAACTATATACTATACGATATTTATATTATGATATTTTATATTCGTTTATATTGATATATAATATATTAATATATATTATATATACTCTATATATACTATATATCATCTATAAACACACCAAACTAACATATAGTACTACTTACTTATATATTATATATGTATAATAATAGATATATATATTAGCTATAATATACTATATATTATTATATTATATACAAATTACGATATATATATTATATATATATTGATTGATCAAGTATATATACTATATATTTAATATAAATATATATATACTTAATATATATAATATATATATATATATATATATATATATTATATAAATATTTACTTTATAAATATATAAATCATTATATACTATATATATATTATATTATATATATATATAATAATATAAATATATATATAATATATAATAATAATAGA
>JABUQX010071732.1:15000-19315 GCA_015478945.1 Trachelipus rathkii | reverse complement strand
ATATATAGAAAGAGTTATATATATATATATATATATATATATATATTTATATATATATATATATATATATATAGTATATATATATATATATATATATATATATATATATATATATATATATATATATATATATATATAATATATATATATATATATATATATATATATATATATATATATATATATATATATATATATATATATATATATATATATATATATATATTAGATGTACCGATACCAGAAAAGAGGCCGATACCGATACTCTATTTTTTTTTAGGTGATACCGATACCGATACTTTAATTAATATAATAAATACACAGTAATAAGATAGAACATTTGTGTACTGCTAGGCAACTAAGGATTGCATTCCTGTACAACCAATATTTAGTCATTTATTTCATATTTGGTTGTGCCCAAGTATATTTATTTTATAAATAAAAATAGTATCTTTAAGGAATAATAAATGCAAATATAATATTAATAACTTTTTTATAACTTTTTTATATTCCATTTGCATTTTCCAGTATGTATTAACAAAGCTTAGCTGCTAGCTTTCTTTATGTTTTAACTATGATTACAATTTCATAAGAAGATTCTTTAGCTATTATAATAATATAAAGAATAAAAGAACGAAAGAAGTGTATAATCTCAATTAGTTTAGTTGAAAGACAAAATAAAAACGCTATTACTCAAACATGACATAATAATAATATACTCCTTTAAGATAAAGATAGATATCATTCAATACTCAAATTCAAAAATTCTCAAATTGCGATGCAAAAACATTAAGCTTTCACTAGTATCTGGCGAGAGCCTGTTCCTTTTTGGGGTGTTTACATTCCCACCAACACTAAAAATACGCTCGCTCTTAACTGAGCAAGCACCTTGGTTATGCTATATAAATACATTCTAAAAGTGGTTCACCATCGGAGATGCCATTATTGTAGGGTTTAAGCTAGCTTAATGAATTCCTTATTAGAACCTTTTATTTATTTATTTATTTATTTATTTATTGTCACCGCCGCTCACGGTCAGAACCCTATTCAAGGAGCGGATGTTGAACGCCTCAAAAATTCCTCTAACGCAAATTAAATTGAGTAGGAAACACAGAAGATGGAAGAGAATTCCACAGAACAGAGGTGGCAGGAAAGAAGGAAACACCGCAGCGAGCTAGTCTGGAGTTACTAATATCAACACAAAACTCATGTGCCGACACAGCACCCCTTGTGCTACGAGGGCATCGTAAAGGGGGGGGGAATACGCGAGTGGAAAGTTCCCTCGATCACTTGCGGATACGGTACCTATAGAAAAAAGATAAAGCACCAACATCGAGCCGCAAAGATAGAGGGTCAAGTGAACTAGAGAGCACAGGACAGTTTATAGAATTTTGGCCTTTGACTAGACCCTATCCAAAAGCCGGGTGAAATCAGAGCCCCCCCCCCAGATATGAGAACAGTACTCCATAAAAGGGCGGATATGAGACCCTTGTATAGCTGGAGTAGCTGAGAAGAGGAAAAAAAGTCGCAGTCTAAAGAGAACTCCCAGTTTCTTTGATGCCGCCCTAGCAACCGTTGTGATGTGAGGTTTCCAAGACATTTTTTTTAGGTTAAGGCCAAGAATGTTTATATTGTCAACAGGAGAGACGAGAGAACCGTCGAAAGAGATAGGAAAGTTAGAAGGTGTTTTGGAGAAGGAGATTTGTAGAAGTTGAGTTTTTAAAGAATTGAATTTCACAAGGTTGAGACGACCCCAATCGGAAATTCTATCCAGATCAGCGAGAATAGAATCGGAAAGATTAAGACGAGAGGCAATTCTAGAAGTAAAAGAGGGAGCAGAATTGAAATGCATTGAAGAATGAAGGGTCGAGTCATCAGCATATAAGTGGATAGAGTTAGAAGTGCAGGTGAGATCATTAATGAAAAGCAGGAATAAAGTAGGAGATTATACAGAACCCTGAGGAACACCACTATTGACAGAAAAAGAAGAAGTCGCCCATCAACAACAGCCGATATTGAGCGATTTTAAAGAAAGCTAGACATAAGTAAGCAAAGAGAAGAAGGAAACCCAAAGGAGGGAAGCTTGGAGATCAGTGACGCGTGCCATACCCGGTCAAATGCTTTGGATATGTCAAGCGCCACCACGCAAGTCTCCCCGTAGTTCCTAAAAGAGGAAAACCATAAATCTGTTAAATAGGAAAGTAAATCGCCAGTAGACCTCGAGCGCAGTAAGCCGTACTGGCGATCGGAAAGAAGGGAATGAGATTCCAGATGGTCTAAGAAGTGAGAGTTGAGAAGGGTTTCAAAGATCTTAGATAAAATACAAGTGAGAGCTATAGGGCGCTAGTTAGAAGGATCAGAGCGGCTTCCTTTTTTCAGAATAGGTTGGATATATGCGCGCTTCTAACACTGAGGGAAAGTGCTAGGATTGAGACATAGAGAATATAGTTGAACGAGGGGCGGGGTCAGCACGGAGGCACACTCCCTTAAAACTCGGGGAGGAATGCCATCCGGGACACCCGCCTTTCTAACGTTCATAGATTTCAGGAGTCCATGCATCCGATCAAATGTAATCACAGGTAAAGACATAGGACACCTGAGAGGAGAAGGAGGAGGAAGAGAAATGACAGAATCGTCCAGGGTTGAGTTAGAGGAAAATAGGAAGCCAAAGAGATTGGCCTTTTCAGTTGGAGTATTAGCAACAGAACCATCAGAGCGAATAAGAGGAGGAAAGGATGATTTACAGAAGTTGTTGGAGATGTTTTTGGCAAGATGCCAGAAAGATTTGTCAGTAGGAGAACCAAGGAGGTCAGCGCACTTTCGTTTAATGAAAGTCCGCTTTGCTCGTCGAAGAGTACCCCTGCAACTATTTCTAGCTAAATGAAAATTAGCAAGAGTGATAGGAGAACGAGAATTTTTCCACACCCGATACCACTGTCTCTAGCCTGAATGGCCAGAGAACAAGCACGATCGAACCATGGATTTTGAGAAGAAAAAGATTTAGTCGAAAAAGGAATGAACCTGCTCATCCCATCAACGATTACAGCTCCCACTTTATCGGCAGAAGCTGAAGCGTCTTCAGAGTCAAAGCAGTCACTCCAATTATAGTTAGCGTAGAAGCAACACAATGCCCCCCCAATCGGCCCGATCAAAGTGCCAGAAACCGCATATAGGAAGGATGGAGCTGAGAGAAAAATTAAAATTAAGCATATACAGGCCGATTTCACTGATAGGGAGCGAAGGTGGCATATTTATAGAGATAAGGACTAGTGGTGAAACATAGGTCAAGTGTGTTCAAGAATTATTTGGGATGACGGCATGTGTGTAGGTTCTTTTGATTAGTTGTTCTGATCGTTGAGAATACATTGATCGGCTCTCTCCCCAAATTTAAACTGTATGAGGAACCCATCCATTCAGTGTTGTGTACATTGAAATCCTCTAAATAGAGGACCTCAGTATTTGGATGAGAAGATATAACAGTTTCGTGAGAAGTAGTAAGGTAATCAAAAAGGCATGAAATCTGTTCTGTTAGGAGAACAGTAGCAGAAGCACAAGATTATTGTAGTAGAAGGAAGAAAGATTTTAAGCCACAGAACATCGAAGTTAGGAGTTTACATAGGCACATACTCCACCCTTCAGACGGAAATTATAAAATAAGTTATAGTTGGATATATTAAACGAGTTAGAGGATGAATTCTTAGCCATCTGGTCTCAGACAAGAGCAAAAAATTAGGGTTAGAGTTACAGAGGTGGTATCCCACGGATGCAGAGTTAGAGTGCAAGTCACTGATGTTGGTAAAGTCAATAGAAAGCCCGCGCCTGTGCAAATCTGCTATCATACACGAACACACAATCATAAAAAAAAAGAAAAAAACAGGCAGAAACAAACAGACAAAAACCAAAGGAGAAATGAGAAAAAATTATTCGTACGCTAAAACCTAAATTTAAAACCTGAAATTTTAAAACGCTAAAACCCTATTTACAGTAAATATCTAAAATATGAATAATCCAGAAAGTTTAAAAACACTCGCGCACTCACACACACTCACGAAATTGCGTACAAAAAAAGAAAAAAAATTATTGATCAACTAAAAAAGTGGAAGCTAAATCTGTATAAATTATAATAATGGCTATTCAAATAGGTAAATGTTACGCTAAAACCCAAGTTGGAGAAACGCTAAAAATCTAAGTTAAAAAGAAGTCGAAGAAAAAAAAAACATAACCTAGTACTAGCTATATATATCGAAACTAGATTTATTATTGAATCTAAAAGTTTCGATAATTTTTCATCCGTAAGTAAGAAAATTGCCATACA
>JABUQX010071732.1:0-5000 GCA_015478945.1 Trachelipus rathkii | reverse complement strand
GAAACATAGGTCAAGTGTGTTCAAGAATTGGTTGGGACGATTCGGAATGTGTGTAGGTTCCTTAATTAGCTGCTCCAAATCATAAAGAATGCTGAATGATTCGGCATTCTCCCCACCTAAATCAGTGTAAGAGGACCTCAAACATTCAGTGTTGTGCACATTGAAATGCCTTAGAGGACCTCAGTATTTGGATGATAAGATATAACAGTTGCATGAGAAGTAGTAAGATAATCAAAAAAGGCATAAAAATCTATTCTGTTAGGAGAACAGTAGCAGAAGCACAAGATTATTATAGTAGAAGGAAGAAAGATTTTAAGCCATAGAACATCGAAATTAGGAGATTCGAGATTTTCAAGATATGTTACATGAGTATTAATGTTTACATAGTCACATACTCCACCCTTCAGAAGGAAATTATGAAATAAGTTATAGTTAGATATGTTAAATAAGTTAGAGGATGAATTCTTAGCTATCTGGGTCTCAAATAGGGGCAAAAGGTTAGAGTTAGAGAGGTGGTATTCCATGGATTCAGAGTTAGAGTGCAAGTCATGGATGTTGGTTAAGTCTAAGAAAATCCACATCTGCGGAAATCTACCATTTCCCAAACAATTAACAAGACCAAAAAAATGAAATAAAAATCAAGCAAACAAAAAGACAAAAGCAACAGATGAAATCTGAAATAAATTTTTTCAATATTAAAACCCAAATTTAAAAGCTAAAAACCAGTATATAAAAAAAAAACTCATAAATTTCAACAAATAAACAAATAACTGAAATATACTCAGGTCCAAACCCACTCCAGAAGTAGTATTAATTACACAACTATGATAAAAAATGAAAAAGTAAATTGATCAAATTTCAAATAATTTTAATATATATACGGTATATATATATTATATATATATTATATATATATATATATATATATATATATATATAATATATATAATATATATATATATATATATATAATATATATATATATATATATATATATATATATATATATATATATATATATATATATAATATATTAATATATATAAATATAATATATATATATATATATATATATAATATATACTTATATCTATATATATATAAAATATATAATATATATATAACTACGCTAAAACAAATGAAATAAAAACAGGAAAAAAGAAAATTGATCAAATTTTAATTAATTTCAATATCTGAAACAAATAAAATATTAAAAAGGTTTTGCTCTTCAAAGAGAATAAAAAAATGACCTTAATTGCTTATAAAACCTATATAAAATTTAAGTAAAAAAGTTAAAACTAATACTTATCTTTTGGAACACGGAAAGATGGAAGATCTTTACAGTAGAGAATAAAGCCAACTATGTTATATCAAATAATAAAGAACTTTAATTAAAACGAAACGATAATTAAGTAATATACACACACACTTTAACCCTTTAAATGCTACATAATAACAAAAAATAAGAAATTTAAATAAAATTCATTCACCAAAGAACCCACTTCATCACACAAATCCAAAACTACGGTATATATATATATATATATATATATATATATATATATATATATATATATATATATATATATATATATATATATATATATATATATATATATATATATATATATATATATATAATACTATAGTATATTATTATTATATATATATATATATATATATAAAATTTAATACTTACATTCATTTAAATTTGTTTGTTCTGCTTCTAAATTCAAATAAGCAAATTCGCTGAAACTGCGATTCCTTCAATATCTAACTTGTTCTTATATCAATTTATTAATGATTCCATAAGATGAAAATCTTTCCTTAATATCATTTTCTTCAATATCTACAGTTAAATTTCCAATAAAAATCCTTGTAGATGGCATTATGATAAAATATCTAGAATAATAATATATATATATATATATATATATATATATATATATATATATTATATATATATATATATATATAATATATATATATATATATAAAAATATATATATATACTGATATAATATAATACTATATATATATATATATATATAAAAAGCAAGGCCATTTCCATTGGTAGGAAACTTACGCCAAATATTGTAGGCCTTATTCTGTTTCTTTAAGACATCCTCACACTCTCGGTTCCACCACAAAGCCCTAGGTCTCCTACCAAATTTCCCCCTAGTAAGAGGAAACACTGTTGCAGCAGAAGTAACGTTTGATACTAAGCATCACAGCATCTGTCCAATCCTCCAAAGTACAAACTGCATCCCTTGGGAGAGGGGTTTGACCACTGTACTGCTCCCACTTATCCTGAGAGATAAGAAACTTCCAAGTAAAAGGGCAGAGTTGTTGTTGGGGTTGCACCCTTTAAGGAAGAGTAATATGGATTGAATAGTGGTCACTACCCAAGTGAGGTCCTGCAATAACATCAGCATGCAGGAAGAAGTCACTCGCAATAACCAAATCAAGAGTAGAGGTCCTGCCACTATAGGAATCCACTCTTGTTACCAATCCAGGAGTGGTTAATAAGGAAAAATCACTGGAAGAGGACAAATAAGTGAATATAGAATCTAAGATTTATTGCATCCCCCACGAGGGAGAGCAGGTTCCCAAAGATTGTGGTGGACATAAAATCTCCCAAAATCTACAGTATTACCCAATTGACAAATATAGTGCTGAAGCTCCAGTAATGCCAAATTTCTTCCAGGATTGTAACATAACAGCAGAGAACCCAGCCTGATGCAAAGGCAACTCTCACTGCCAGAACCTCAAGAACAGCTTCTGGAGCATCAATCAATGGTATCCCCTGGTAAGATAAAGAGGAATGAAGGAGGAAAGCCAAACCAGTCCCCATCAACTGATTCACTCTGTCCTTTATGAGAAAGGTATATCCTCCTACTGTTGGGGTGTATCTAGGCTGCATCTAGGTTTCACACAGTCCCAAAATTCTTGGGAAAGTTGAAGCAACAATTTTTAAAGATTCCCAATCTTGGGAACATGGATCTACAATTCCACAAGACAAAGTTAGGGGGAGTTCATTGTGGAAAATGAGAGAAGAAACCAAGGACATGAGATCTGAGAATATAAAAGAAAGAGCTGATAGAAATGATCCACTTGCCTAATAAGATGTGAGAAATTTGGAAACTAGTGCTCCCAAAGAAGCCAAGAAGGAAGACCAACCATAGTAGGATGCAAGGATGGGAGGTAATGCTGCAGAACATTCTGCACCAAAGGAGTCCTTACATGGGCATCATTGAGATATCCCCTGACATTCTGGGCCAGATGGAAGCCGGGTGTTCATCAGGACATCATAATTCCACAAGAACCCAGGAAAATGAACCAGAGGATGAGGGGGGGTCCCTTGTAGGGGATAGCACTGCTGGAGGGGCCAATACCTGGTTCAAAGATTAGGTTGCATGACTATGTGACCCATCAAAGGAGGTACTGGGGTGAGAAGTCACACTAGCATATGACTGCAGAGAAGCTGGAGGCCATACTGGAGGAGTAGGTACCTGAGGAACACTGGAAACATGGATAGAATTATTGAGGGAAGGTGTGGATTAAGTTCCCTTAAAGCAGCTATTAGTGGTGAATGAATCCCACCCGCTACCACAGAAGTTTCACAAGTGATCCGTAAAGCATTTATATAAACTTCACACGATCTAGAATTAGTGCAGTGGTTCCCCTTACAAAAATAACAATAAGGGTCAGTGGCACAATTGTCATTGACATGACCCAGTGAGCATCTAGAGCAATGTGGGGAAGATTTACAGGAAACCGAACTATGACCATATTGCCAGCAATTGAAGCAATGCCATAATGAAAACTCATACTGAGACACTGTGTATAGGATATAACCAA
This sequence comes from Trachelipus rathkii, assembly GCA_015478945.1. Taxonomy (NCBI): domain Eukaryota; kingdom Metazoa; phylum Arthropoda; class Malacostraca; order Isopoda; family Trachelipodidae; genus Trachelipus; species Trachelipus rathkii. The sequence continues at coordinate 1,139 of JABUQX010071732.1, read as the reverse complement.
TGACAACTTTAGATGGAAGAGGGCCCTTGTATTTCAGGCGCAGCATCTTTGAAGAAGAATTAAGACTCCCCCTGAAGAGCCCAGTCTCATAACCTTCAACAGGGTGCTGCCTTTAAGATCATAAGAACGGATATTGTTGAGATCATATAGAAAATCGTCCACCTCCTCCTCCTCTATAGGGCCTATTTTCCCATAGGAAATGTGGAAAATTATGGTCGGTAGAGGTGAGAAGGACCCAGCATTTAACTGGGAAGGACCCCATATTAATAATGCCTTTGAGGGGAACCCGAAGTCTATCGAGGGAAGGAATCAAGAAGTAGATCAAAGCACCCCTCCCAAGAATACGACAAGTGCCCCCTATAAGTAACTTCCTAAAAGGGGATTCATTTAATAGTGCAGTTCCTCTAGAGGGTTTGATAAAACTATAGTAATAATTAAATTCAACAGATTCTAAAAAATTGATATTTTTTTAAAATTGATCGGTTTTTATATTCCTAGAAGCAATGTTACCAAATGTTATTAATAAAAATTTTTGCAAATAAGCAACATTATTTGTTGTTTTCATATATCATTTCTTTTTACATTAATTAGAAAAATATGTAAGTTTATGATAAGTTTGGTTAAGTAGACATAGATTTACTGTGTATAATTAACAAAACTTATCATAACCTAAACTTAATGGTTCCTAAAACGAAAATGAACAAAAAAAATTTGGTTAGATTGATTAAATTTATATAAAAGAAGAGGCTTGGCACCACTGTTTTAGTACTTTTACATGGGGATGAAAGATATATATAAAAAAAAATTATCCGAAAAAAATATCAATCTTTAGTCAGAATCTGTTGAACTCGACTATTACCAAAAATACATTTACCATCCCTATTCTGCATAATGATCATAGCCTCCGTGGAAACGAATGCATGAGACTGAGCAGCGAAACCCACATATACCTCAGCCCTCTACCCACCCCCTCTTCACCCCTTTGGGTGCAGGTTGAGATATAACGCCTTCCTGGACACCCGCAACACTGCCACTCCATTTCTTACCCCATCCATTTCCTCACCAGAGAATATGGCATTCTCTGCCATTGGGTAAAAACGGAAGGTCTAGGCCATGAAGACCAGTCTATGCCCAGCCTT
>JABUQX010071731.1:12500-26724 GCA_015478945.1 Trachelipus rathkii | reverse complement strand
GCAAAATAAAAATAAAAAGAGAAGAGCAGAAGAAGAAAGAGAAAGACAGAAAGAGAAAGAAAAAAGAAGAAAGAGAAAGAGGAGAAACAGAGAAAGAGAAACGCAAAGCAGAAGGAGGAAGAAAGAGACAAAGAGAGAGAGAAGAGAAGGAGAAAGAGAGAAAAAGAATATTAGAGACGAGAGGAGAGCTGGTGAAGGAATGACCGCGCGGAGGATGAAGAGAGAGAGACCAACGTTGGGAGCAACATTCCAAAAATCAAATATCTCCAGCACTAACCAACTCTGACAAAAAACAGATTTAATTCATTTTAATACGATGCTAATTACGATCTATCTCCCGGCATGAGGGTCAAAAAAAATTCATTCTTAATACTATAGCTATATATATCATAATATAATATTAATATATATTATATATATATTAATTATATATTACTTATTACTATATATATATATATCATATCATATAATATATATAATACTATTATCATAATTTACTATCATATATATATATATAATATAAAGTATATAATAAATATATATTTATATATATATATATATATTTTACTTTAAGGTCTGTGCGCTTCTAAGAGTATTTTCATATACGATAAATTTAAAATTGCGCAAAAAAATGCATTTTAATCGCAATTACTCTTTTTAAATAATAATAATAATAATAATAATAATAATAATAATAATAATAAATTACATAATAATAATACATTATATAATAATTCAATGTAATAATAATAATTAATAATAATTAATAATAAATATAATAAAATAAATAAATAATAATCAATAATAATATAATAATAATAATAATAATAATAATAATAATAATGAAATTTATTCTGTAAATAAAAGTCTATGGGATTTGATACTACTATTTCATTATGATGAGTGATGAGGAAATCGCCTGACCATTTTCATAATAATAAAACATCGAATCTTTTTCCGGATTAACTTAATATGAATTTCCAAATCGTTGTTGAAAGAGGCTTTCGTTAATACAACTTTTGTGCTCTTATTATATTTTAACAAATAAGAAAATTAGTTTCTCCGATCCAGAGATTTTTTTTTTATACTAAAATTTTGGAAAGAGACTGCTGCATGCAGAGTTAGCATAAAAAAAATCGTTAAAACAACGGCTCACGGAAAATATTGTAGAGCATAGACATAGCAACGAAATAATATTATCAATGGTTTTCAACATTATAAAAGGCGAGTCGTGGTGAACAGTATTTTTGGGTTAGTTGTAGTTCAAGTTCTCGAATTATTATATATATAAATATATATATATATATATACTATATATATATATACTATAATATATTTATATATAATATATATAAATATAATATATAATATATATACTATACTATACTATGAATATTATACTATATATTAAATATATATATATATATGATATATTATAATAATATATATATATAATATAAATATTATATATATATACTTATATATATATTTCCCCCTATATAATATATATATAATATATATACCGTATACTATAAAAGTTTCCTAGATTTCACTATTTAATCTCGTTACAAGGTGTCTTGTAAGTGCATTAGCATAAATAAATAACTAACGTTCTCAAAAAAAATGATTTAATTTAAATTTTGTTTTACCACTACACATGTCTAAACATTCTTGTCTAAAAATATCGCAGAGAAGTTTGAGTTTTCCCGGAAGGTAGTCTTACTACACACCTCCCTGCCCCCCAAATATATATCTATACATATAAATATATATATATATATATATATAATATATATTATACTATATATTATATATGATATATATATATTAGGATATTTATTACTACTAATATAGCTAAGGTAGGTATATAATATATACCGATATAAAGACGAAAACTTTAGATGTCCACACATCAATAATATAATAATTTATATAAATAATAATAATAATATAATAAAATAATTTAATAAAATAAAATAATATAATAACCCTTAGCTGACCTTTCCCTCTCGAGCCATATTCATCTTCAACCAGAAAATTAGTAGAAAAAGAAACGAAAAAATTCACTTCTAAATAAAAAAAGTTTGGATATTTAAATAAAGAAAACGTTTAAAGAGACCAATTTGTTATTTCGAACTTACTGGGCAAAACGAAACTACAGTTCTCTTAAACCACGGTTCCCGTCCGCACTGCATATAAAATTCTCAAAGACTAATCCACGTTACACACACGCACACAACACAGCAGAGAGAGAGAGAGAGAAGAAGAGAGAGAGGAGAAGAGGAGAGGAGAGAGGAGACGAAGAGAGAGAGAGGGCAGAGATGAGACGATCTAGGGAGGCGATGAGAGAAAGAGAAGACGAGACGAGAGACGGGAGGAGCGGAAAGGCCTGGAGGATGAGCAGACGGAGGACATAGAGAAGGGAGAGGGACGAACGAGCGAGAGTGAGAGGGAAATGACGCGACGCGAGAGATGAGAGAGGAGAGAGAGAGAAAGAAAGAAAGAAAGGGAGAGAGAGAAGAGAGAGAGAGAAGGAGACGAGAGAGAGAGAGAGAGAAGAGAGAGAGAGAGAGAGAGGACGAGGAGGACGCGAGGGAGGAAGGAAAAAATCTTTCGAGAGAGAGAGAGAGAGGGCAGAGAAGAGAGAGAAGAGAGAGAGAGAGAGAAGAAGAAGAGACGAAGAGAGAGAGAGAGAAGAGAGAGAAGAGAGAGAGACGAGACCGAGCAGAGAAGAGAGAAGAGAGAGAGAGAGAGAAGAGAGAGAGAGAGAGAGAGAGAGAGAGAGATTAAACCAACTTTTGAAAATTGCCATCATGATCTTCTTACTAATAAGAAAACTCAAGTTACACCAAATCCCAAGAGAGAACACATTTCACCTCTCTCTCTCATACACACAATAGTGATGTCACTCTCGGATGTGAAACTTTTTCGAAATTAGCAAAAGCGGATGCAGATGCAAATATCCGCGACATCACTAGTACACACACGGTACTTCATTTCTACCGGATACAATTGTCTTGAGTATGGAAAAATACAAAAACGACAAAAAATGTTTTCCATTATTATTATTATTATTATTATAACATAATATCCAACATTTCACACCTCAATGTAAATAAAAAAAATTGGCTGTAAATATTTTCCTTTTTTTTAAACGTTCGAATAAGGTAATTACTGCACTGCGTACCTAGAGTTGATGAACCAACCAAATTAACCGTTCACTTTTATATTATGTTTCTTAAAGTACTGAAGTACTGTACTTTTTTTTTTTACTTTATCGTATCGTCCCCTTTAATATACGCCACGGTACTACTGTTCAATACATCCAACACATTAAACACATCGTATATTAAATCAAATATACATATATTTAATAATATAATTAATGATTAACTTAATCACCTAATCACTAACACACTTAACTTCCACGAATTACGAACTTGTCAGACCCAACAGAATACCCCCGCATAAAACAGATAAAAATCATCCATCGAATGCAACACTCCACAACATCAAACAACATAACACTCCAAACACACACACACACGCAAACCACACACTAACACAACCAACAACAAACCCAATAACAGAGACCCAGTTATAAAACCACACAAATACGAATACCGCCCACCAAACCTACATTACCACCACAAACAAACATAACCAAACCACAAGAGATACAACCTCAAAAACAAACACCTACCCCCACACAACAATCACAAACACAATCAAAATAACATAACTACACATAAATCAACAATAACCAATGAAACAACACCAAAATAACTAGTCCACCGTCAAACTAACACCACACCTAATCCACACAACTCAATAAATAAAAATCACCAAAACAATGTAATATATAATAAAACCTAACGAAACAACCATCCACCCAACCACAAACATAACACTCAACGTAACACACTAAATACAAACCCTACACATCACCTACACTACTCCCCATCATAATAATGACGCACGACACAGCGACAAGCATATTAAAAGATAACACGATGCACTATATAAGACATCACCAAACACAACACATCCAACTAGACAGTCAATTGACTCAGTTCAAAAACTACGCCTAAACAAACACTAAATAACCACCACAAACCTGACCCTGACGAAAACAACGTAATTAAGAGTTGAAAATGTAATTCCACCTCTAATACACCAAGTGCCCACAAACTAAACACTAAACCACCCCCAACATCAATCATAACTAATGAAACCAACCAACCACAACTATACACATACAACAACCAAACCATAACAGCACCACTAAAACAAACAAATCAACTACTACCAACAAAACAAACAAAACAACAAACTACAAATCCGTAGACAAGCACAAGGAACAATCAAAACAACAACTACAATGTATTCTTTCTATGCACACCCACTAAATAAACAACCCGTCAAAAAACTAATATATATATAAAAAACACAACCACTAACACCACAAACCACACACACAAACACAACCAAAACACAACCATAAACACAAGCATAATATATAGACTAATCTCAATAACACAAATCAAAACTCACATCAATAAACAGAAGACGTCCACTATCAGTGCAACAAAGCATCAAACAAAATAACATAAAATCACAATCCAAATCACCAAAACAAAAGACATAGACTAACCCCATCAAAGCTCATCACCTAAATAACACTACGAACGAAACACACAAACTATACCTTTCATAACAAATACTACTTCCAGTACACATATTCAGATATTTCAATATTAAAACACACTTAACATTCCTCAGATAACACTATAATAACAGAGATCACTATTACGCCTCACCTCTCTAGTATACCACCTTTAGGGGAGGTAGTTCTAAATAAAGAGTGTTGATAATTACTTAGAAAGATCCAGAAATGTGTAGGTATACCTAAATAATTATTCCAGATTCCTGAAAAAATACAGAATGGGTATGATTCCTTATCAATATCATTTTTCGCGAACCCTAGTGAATGAATGGGTGTAGTGTACATTGAGATCCCTTTAAATTTATTATTTAAATAAAAAAAATAATAATTGGGTTAGAAAAATACTATACTCTGAGAAGAGTAAGTAAGATATTCAAAACGAGTTTATGTAATTTCTTTATTAGGGGAACAGAAAGAGAAACGAGATTAATTAAGTGTGAACGCCAAAGTTAGGTATTCCGATTCACATACTAAATTATTTTCACAGAGCTAGAGGGGGAGAAAATATACATCCCATTTCGGGGAAAATTAAATGTTCTAATCAATCTAGCTATCGAAATTTAAACTATCACTCATTTTTTTGCTAATGCTGCTTATTGTAGCCTCATATCCGACGTTCGAGGACATCTCGTGATATTCATTCTCATTTTCCTAATCTCCGGTTATAGGAGTAACTTGCAGTAGCGCTTGACATGACCAAGGTTTTTGACAGGTTATAGTATGTATCGCTCTCTGAATCGGACCCAAAGCTATTATATTTTTTAATCCATAAATGGACTCTTAATTCTGTTCTTGGCTAACTCCTTCATGTACACCTATACTCTCTTCAATGAAAACCACAACACTGTAACCACTTGTTACATAGTGCATGACCATGTTCTTGTGTTTACTTGGTACAACAATGTTTGTTTCGTTCTCTGCTTTTCGTGTTCTGATATTATCTTTTTCTTTCTCTTATTTTAGAATTGGTTTCCGTAAATTTTTACTAGAAATAAAGCTTTACTTTTTTATCAAACTTTCAATAAAGTCTTTTGTGACAAAACTCTCCGAATATACCAATAAATATATCAAATATACCTCTACAGCTCCGACATGACCTTCTGTATCTGACACTTACCTGATCTTGAATAAAATACTTTACTTGATGAGATTGAGTTTGCATAAAATAACTTATTCAGATTGAATTGCTCATTTCACTGCCTATAACTTAACCAGTGGATCGATTCCTTTTCTTCGTTCTATACGTATATGGAGTAGCCCACAATTTTTATTATGCGATTTGATCTGACTGCTCGCTTTTTAGAAGTTCAATTCTTAGTGAGATTTTTGTTGTCAACAACGAAAACGTTTCGTATACTACGGTTTGGCGAGAACTAAAACGAAGATGTGTCTGGAGCAGTATATCGGATGTTCCGACAGCGATGGTCCATAGTAATTTCTCCGCTGTCTCGATTCGAGACTTCAAGCGCCTATCGTCGTAAACGATCCCTGATCCATACATAGAATGATAGTAATTAAACCTCACGTGTAGCTGCCCTATAGGCCTTTCTAACATTTTAAAGAGCTATTCTACTTCATGCAGTTCTCAGGCTACTCGTGCAAGAGACGTCCGGCTCGAACTCCTGAATAAAATAATGACATACTATAATTAAGTTTAATTAATTTCCGCTCAGAATTTATATATCAAATCAATAATTAATCAATAAATAATTAATATATAATAATAATAATAATAATAATAATAATAATAATATAATAATAATAATAATAAATAATATAATAATAATAATATAATAGATAATAATAATCATAATACATCAAAGATTATGCTTATAAATAAATCCCAATAATAATAATTATTTAATGTATTCATCTAGTGTTATGTTTAAAAGAAGTTATAGATGTGAATGATAGAAATTGACATATTCTTAAATTATTTTTAATTGATAAATATCAATAATTAAATTAATATATTATATAACTTTCCTTTAATTAACTTTAAACTTACAGTAAAGTTTTGAATAAAAATCTCTCATACTAAAAATTTATGAAAAAATTCTTTAGACCTCTCCTCATCTTAACCTAGGAAAAAATTATTATTCATTTTTAACTTATTTTTGTTTTTAATCTAATTCTACCTTTTTATTACTCATTAAATGTTATTGAAGTATTATATAAATTATTATGCATAGTTTTTATTTAATTTTGTTTCATTAGATTAGTTTTATATATTGTTTATCCAGTAAATTTAATTAATTTATTTATTATTATCTATTTCTTATTTTCTGTGATTAATGACATTTTATTAGTACTACTAAATAACTTTATTTTATTTTTATTCTTTAATCAATTATATTAATATATATAATAATCTATATAAATCAAAATACTCGCCAAGACCTTTAAGTATATAGTATAATAAACATGATGTAAATCGGATATATCACCATATAATATTATATTAATATTATAAATATATTATATATATTTATAATATATATATTATATATATAATTTATCAATATTATACTTATTAAAGTATTAATATCAGTAATAGGCTTTACTTTCCGACCTACTCGGAGTTCTGTCTTGGGCTTATAAGCATCGAATGATGTATAGTTTAATATATTATAGAAACGATCGATCTTCTATAAATTTCGTAATGTATCATAAAATCTTATTTCTTATTCGAAATTTAAATATAGTAATATTTGAAATATTAATTACATATACAATAAAATTATGTAAAATTTAAACAAAAACGTATAAGAATCATCGCCATTGAATACTGCTATTTTTCAATCAATTATAACCGTGACCTGCATCCGGTCTTCTCGGAAATAACCGACAGAAATTTGAAAACGGTATACAGCCTATAACAATTCGTGATATTTAATATTTTTACAAGTCTTTTTTTTTCCTACCTCGGAATCTAATAAAACACTCTTTATTTAAAAAAAGTTAAAATTTTAACATTTTATTGGTTATATAATAATTTTGGATAAAAATATTAATATCTTTTAAATACCTATACCTCGAATTTGAAATGGAGAAACAATAGCAATTACCATTCGAATCAATTTTAAGTTAAAGAAAACTGATAAAATAGGAAAATAAGAAAAAAAAAAAAAATAAAAAAAAAAATAAAAAAAAACCCGAAAAATTTATTGTGAAGTAATTTTTGCTGTGTAATTGTATATATAATATATCTATATATATATATATAGTATTAATTATATATTTATATATATATATATTATAATTATGTAATATATTATAAATATATATTATATATATATATCATCTATAATTAATATATATATATTACATAGAAGAGAGAGAGAGAGAGCAGAGAGAAGAAGACGAGAGAGAGAGAGATGAGATGAGAGGATGAGAGAGATAGAGAGAGCCCGAGAGTAGTAAAGTTACTGGAGTCGCCGTCTCTGTCATATTATATATATATCTATATAGTATTAATAGTATATATATATATATATATATTAATATATTAAATATATATATATATATTAATATTATATAATTTAAATATATATTATATATATTAAATATATATATATAATATATATGTGTTGTGTGTTGTGTGTGTAGTGTAGACTGTAGATGGGGCGGTTAGATCAGGTAACAAGCTAAGGTGCGAGAAAGATAAGCAAAAAATAGATTAGCAAATGACAGCGTACTAAATTAGTCTCAACTAATAAAAGTAGCAATTTTCATAATGACTTGTAACTTTAACCCGCCTTTAAATATGCTCTAGTAATTAATTATTACTCTATTATTATATTTATCTGATTGATTATATATATATTTGAATTATAATATTTATTATTAAATTATATAATTATTATTATTATTATATTATCATTTTTATTATTATTATTATTATTAATCTCAATATTTCGCCCTGGCCACTTACAGGCATCATCGGACAAGTATTCCTTCAAAAATAGTAATGACTTAACATAAAATATCAATAATATAATATAGATTCCGGACGGACAGGTACCGGGTAGAACTATACCGTAGAGCGTACGAAGTTATCCTGGTTCTAGTATGTATTTTATCCTCATATGTATATAATTTAACCTCCGCGTCTCACAACATGATTTGGGTGTCGCGGGGGTTTTTAACACTTGAAGAACGAACATGGACCTCCCAAACCCAATCTCGACATTATCTCTTAATTTGACATCTTCACCGAGGCGGAATTTCTTTGAATTGTACGGCTGCGCTGTCAGTCTCTCTTAATAAAAATAGCACAAGCCCGCACATTATCAATATAAATACAATGAAATTGTGAAAAATTTATTGTGTACATTTTTTAGATTTAGCTAAATAGATTCTCCTCTGTTGATTATATTTATTATTTTAAAGATCTTAGATTTACGTCTAGTAATAAAACTTAAATGTTTGTTGCTTCACAGCATTTTAAATATTTAAAATCAGTTTTATTGTTGTTAATCATCAATTAGGTTATTTATTAGTCTTGAACTCGTCTCCATTGATGCCTGAAGTGAGGTAGATTAGGTTATATTAGATTAAGAAAGTTCAGAGCGGCTTGGTCTTCTATTTATTCTAGAATAGTCCGTAAAAAAATCAATCATGAAGCGGCTTATACTTTTAAGAAAATTGGAAAATTCCTGTAAATCTCACATAACATTCATCCTACATCCTTGTTGATTAAAATTTTTTTTTTTCAAAAAATATGTTTTTGTTTATTACTTATAAATGATTATATTATTATTATATTATTCTTATTCCCCTAGTGAGTAGTGTTGTTATTGCATTAATTAATTTTGCAAAAATTTTAATACTATTATATATATATCGGATTACTTTTTTATTATATTAACTTATTATTTTTATTATATTTGACTGTAATGTTATTTATCGTATTTTAAATATGCGAATCGTTCTATTTTCTTTATTTAAATTAAAGTTAAAATTAAAATGGAAATATAATAACAACGGAAGTTTTAAAGAAAAAAAATTCGACAAGTATTTTTTTTAATAAATAAATAAACATTAAATAAATTATATATATAGATAAATAAAATAGAATTAAAAATTAAATAAATACAGAAATCTTTTTTTTTCTTATTTGGCTTGCTTTTTGAATTTTAATTTTTTCTTTTTTAAATTAAAGTATAAAATTAAATATGGAAGCATAAATCTATATTATATATTATAATTTATATATATATATTAGTATAATAGATTATAATTATATATTCTATATATATATAATATTATAGTATATATACTCATATCGCGCGGACTTTATACGGTGGAAGTTACAGGAGTGCCGGGCTCTCTAAAAAAAATAACAACAAAACTAATGTAATAAAATACCCCAAAAGATATTATTTCATTTGAACGTGATAAAATGTTATACAAGAACGGTAATTTTACATTAAGATCATTTATTCTCTTGAACGAAACATTATTTTTCATAAGGATCATGGCACTAGAGGGATCCATGGCGACTCTACCTGCAAGAGAAGAGCATAATGTATAATGCTTATCAAAACCACATGTTATCATGGCAACTAAAAGAAACATTTATATGTCACTCTCTTGGCTGTATTTTGAGGATTTTTCTCACAAAAGCCTCCTCCGAAAACACGCCAAATAATCACTTCCCTAAATTGACAATCTATCAAATGTTTATTTATTTAATTTGCTAACATTGATAAATAAACAAAAAACAAACTATTATTTTAATAATTACAAAACCTTTTTTTAATATATTCAATAATACTTTTATATATCTTTGGCATAAGCGTATATAATACATAAAGCCAGTTTTTTATATTTATTCTATTATGCTAATATATAATATAATAATACTTATTATATATATATACTATATGTATAATATATATTAATATAATTATTACTATAAGTATATATATTTTTATATTCACTAATATAATTAAGAGAGAGAGGAGAGAGAGAAGGAGTCGTATATATAAGAAATTTAACATATATTGGATTTTGGATTTCCAAGGTGTAAGAAGCGAAGGAATAAGTCCCAGATTGGGGACTCATGGCCGGGGAACGCTAAGTCGAGCACGTAAAGATTTTAGTTGTGATTATGAGGCTGTATTTTGGATCACCCTCGTCAATCAGTCTAGGTATCTAAACTCTAAAACTGCAAGGGAGATTAGGCCATCCTGGCCCTCATGATGAAAACTGTCGTTGTCATAAATAAGAATGCATATACGTGTTTTGTGGAATATGCTGTACTTAATGAAAACTACGATGAAATATGCACTTTGCAAGGTTTTGGATCACGCACAATGCAGGCTTAAAAGAGAGTAGTATTTGACTCTGAAACCAAGCGTTGTAATTGCCGGACGCGCAGATTGGGTAGAACGTCTACTCGGGGTCGATAGTTTATATCCTGGACTCTGTTATATTTTGCAAACATTTTAATCAAGCGGTTTTACGTGACAGAGTAACGCACTTAACCAGCGTGTATGTTTTCGAAGAGTTTATGTGATTTATATAATTCAAGAATTTGAGTTTTGAAGAAATGTCGACTCAATTGAGCGTAGAGTACCGTGATAACCTGATTTATTTTTGTTCCAAGATTTGGAAATATGTATGTTTTTCGTCCCATTTTTTCACTGTGCATTTAGCTTTATGAAAAATTTGAATTATTGAATATATGGAGATTGACAAGCTGTTTGTTAAAATGCACAAAAGTCTTTTTTATACATAGATGGATTGTGTACCTATCCTCCCCCTCCCACCTGGTCATGAGAAAGGATAATTCGTTGTCATGTATGATGTACCTAAATTACCGAACAATCTTATTTCACTTATTATACCTCCGCGATTTTGAAACAGCAGAGCAATAAGGAAAGCGAACTTATGTTAGAAAAGTATTATATTACCTATATTAATATATTATATATATATATTTTCTATATAGTTATGTATTTTCTAAGGTAATATATATATATATAATATATATATTAATTTCTATATAATATATTACTTTATTTAATATAATACTAATATAATACTATTATAATCAATAATAGATATAATATTATATATACTATTATATAATATTGTATAATTCCAATATTATAAGAATGAAATTGAACCACTAAATAAATCACAATGTGGATGTAGTTTTATAAGTGTAAAAAAATTAAGATTGTTAAACGATCAGTCTCAAAGGACTCGCTCGCTTTGATATACTCAGTGACGCAAGACGAATGAAACCGAATGAAGTCCAGGGAAGAAGAAAAGAATCCCGTACGAAACAAGGTAAGGAAACAAATTGTTTCAATTTTTTTTTATAATACTGTATAAATTTTAAAAGAGAAATCTTTATTAGAAGAGGGAATTTTGTACAATCGTTTTTCCCTTTAAGTTCCATGCTACATTAAACAGTAATCTACTCAGGAGATTAATTCCCAGGTTGGCTAGTGCGTCGATTGATGAGTTCAAACGGAATTGGAAACAGCAATTCAAAAGGCTACAGTGTCCTCCTCTTGCACTCGCCTGAGAACAAGTGGAATTAGGTTTAAACCTCGACGCTAAAGTTGAATTATGAAGTATCACACTTATTCGGGAATTATAATGGTATTAAGTATGGCATTTTAGAAATGGTTAGTAAGTAAACTTCCATATTCTTTATTACAAGTTTTCCGGTATTTATATTCGATTTTGTCCTCAAATTTATGACTTATTGTGAATTATTGAATATTAACTTATCAGTGTCGAGGATTAACAGGTTATGTGCTTTATTTCGACGTTTAATTTCCTTATTATTAAAATAATTATCGCTCATTTTTTACAACTATTATTATTGCTATTCGACGAAATTCAACATCATTTTACGTCGACGAAGCGTCGTACCTTGAGATACGACTTATTTCAATATTATTAATAAAGCTAACCTTGTTTGCGTCTTTGCGATATTCTTATATGATATATTTCGACGCCATCTTTTTTTTGTGACTTTTTTTTGCGATTTTTTTTTGCGACTTTTTTTCCCCCTTAATATTAAGTGTTATGTTAAAAAAAGTGTTTTTTAATTTTAATTCTTATTCCTTTAATAAATAAGGCCGTAATTTGAATAAAATTAAGTTTAATACTTATTTTTCCTCGTTTTTTTTTTTATAAATATATATATTCTTATTTTTCGTTTCTTTTCTTATTATTACGGTCATTAATTTTATTTCTTAAAAATATTCATTTAATTATTATTATTATTATTATTATTATTATTATTATTATTATTATTATTATTATTATTATTATTATTATTATTATTATTATTATTATTATTATTATTCTTGTTGTTGTTGTTGTTGTTGTTGTTGTTGTTGTTGTTGTTGTTGTTGTTGTTGTTGTTGTTATTCTTCTTCTTCTTCTTCTTCTTCTTCTTCTTCTTCTTCTTCTTCTTCTTCTTCTTCTTCTTCTTCTTCTTCTTCTTCTTCTTCTTCTTCTTCTTTTTCTTCTTGCTGTCTTGCTTCTTCGTCTGACGTTCGCTTCTTCTTCTGTCTTCTCTTCTTCTCCTTCTTTCGTTCTTCTTCTTCTTCTTCTTCAATTTCTTCTCTTCTCTTCTTCTTCTTCTTCTTCTTCTTCTTCTTCTTCTTCTTTTATTATTATTATTATTATTATTATTATTATTATTATTATTATTATTATTATTATTATTATTATTATTATTATTATTATTATTATTATTATTATTATTATTATAATTAATTATATTTATTATTACTATTATTATTATTATTATTATTATTTTTATTATTATTATTATTATTATTATTATTAATTATTATTATTATTATTATTAATTATCTTGATCGTATTACTAATTGCCTAATTATTAATTTGATTTTGATTATTATTTATTATTTATTGTTATTATTATTAATTATTTTTATGTGTAGGCATTCATCCTAGAAACGTTTCTCTTCGCGAAAAAAATGCTCTTGGCCGCCGACAAAAAAAAATTTGCCAGTTGTAAATGAAGTGAGATTTGTTTTATCCTAAACGCTTGGCGAATCCGCCTCGAGTTTGGGAAGGCGACTTTTGTCGCACACGACGAAATTTTAAGGGTCCAAGAGAGTAGGGGGAGGGGGTTCTCCCCCAATCTAAGGTTCCACAGGGCCCTCCCTCAATGTCATTTATAGGTTCTTTCGGTCCCGGTCTTTGTTCAATCACGTCCTCAATCATCATTAACTTCAACATCTACTGGGAGTATTTAAAGGCAAATGTAAATTCCTAAAACAAGAGACATTGTTGATTTGTTTGTATTTTGAGATTTTTTTTGTTTTACCGTTTTCCTTACCTCTTTTTGAGTGTTCTTTTTTAATTTCTTTTTTTTCGGTCAATTTCAGTTTTGGTTGTTTGTCTTTTTTTCTTTAATATTGGTTTCCAAATATTTCTTTGTTTTCGCCGCATTCAATTTTGTGTCACTATTATAGTTTAAGTTTCTGTTAAAAT
>JABUQX010071731.1:5000-7500 GCA_015478945.1 Trachelipus rathkii | reverse complement strand
GACTACCCGTGGTATTCTTAGTGATATAACCCTAAAAAACAATAAATCCCAAAAATGAGTACTTTTGGGACATTGCAACAATCTATTCGTACTCTATAAATCTCAAAACCATTTGCGACATTTCATTTTCTATATATATATATATATATATATATATATATATATAATACACTATGTATCTATATATATATAATATATATATATATATAATATATATATATATAAATATATATTATATATATATATATATATATATATATATATATACTATGTATCGATATTACCAAATATCGATTCCATGTATCGATATAACAAAGTATCGATTTTCGATTTAATCGAACCCATCAAATATCGAAAATGAACTCTAAAAAATTAGTGCTGCCGAAATGTAAAATTTTACCATATATATATATATATATATTATATATTATATATATATAATATATATATTATTATATATATATATAATATATATATATATATATATATAATATATATATATATATATTTCTATTAAAAATATATAAATAAAAATATTTAATATAAATATAATTTATATAATATATATAAATAAATGCAAATATTAAATGATAATGCAAACAATAATAATAATAATAATAATTATAATAATAATAATAATAATAATAAATAATAATAATAATAATAATAATAATAATAATAATAATAATAATAATAAACAAGCAACTCGCTACGACGCGCTGGACGCGAATGTTCAGCTTGCCTGAAAAACGAGCGACATCGCAAGTTGAGCTTTTGCTCACTTCGCTCGTTGCGCATAAATATTATTAATACTATGATTACTAAATATGTAAAAACTATATGAATTTTTTTTTGCTCAGGCGCTTAATTTATCTTCAGTACTCTATTTCATTCGCTCTTTCTATCCACTCACTAAATTTCAGCTCTACGTCCTTTTCAATGTTATGGGCTCAGCACCCCCCTAAAGGGGACCCCTATATAATTTAACCTCAGTTCTCTATTTCATTCTTTATCATCTTGTGAGTTATAACTTTTCAACCTTCTACGTCCCATTTCCAAGGTTTGGGACTCTGCAATCCCATAAAGGGACCTCTATATAAAATATAATATAAATTTTACATATTAGAATTATACTATTCTATCTTAATTTTATAAATATTTTTATAGTATAGTAGTAGTAGTAGTTAGTTAGTTAGTAGTAGTAGTAGTAGTAGTAAGTAGTAGTATAAGTTAGTAGTATAATTTTATTGGTAGTAGTAGTGTATCGTAAAATGCTTTAGCTGTGAATTTGTCGTTATTGAAACAATGGAAAGTTAAATAAATTAAACAATAATATAAGAAAAGTTTGGTTACGCTAAGTAAGGTTAAGTTAAGCATGATCCAATTTATGGTTTTTGGCTGGGGCTATCCCAGTTTTCAAGCCCACTAAAAAATGGACATAAAATTCGGAAATTTTCAGCCCATTTTGACTATATAAACCAACCAAAAATGTAGCTTTTTTGCCCTCTAAAACGTTTTTTTCCGGTGTTTTTCTGTGACTGTAGTCCATAATTTCAGAATTTTCAATTTTCAAAATCCATGTTTTGACTATTATTTTCATATCAACTTTCATATTTTTTTGCGAAATGACTTCAAAACCTAAATATGCATAATAGGTCCATTACCTACAATAAATACGTATTACATTAACGAATTTTTTAGCTTGTGCTCAGCGTTTGCTCAATTTCCAAAAACCCATTTTTTTAATTTAATGCCCTTAAGTTACGTTAGGTTACATAAATTTAAACTTTTGTTTTAATATTTTTAAAGGTGCGAAGCTCTTTTCATAATACAGTTTTTATATTTTTACTTTTATCACAATACAGTTTATTTTGACTTTCAGAATTTTATCCAAATAAAAAATAATGTTCGGATCCAGTGGCGCTGGTGTAAACTTGGCATGAGGGCTGTAGTTTATAAATATATATATATATATATATATACTAATTATATATACTATATATATATATATATATAGATATATATATATATATATAATACTATATATATATAATATATATAATAATATATATATAAAAGTCTATCTAGTAAAATAATTTTTATATTATGTGTGAGTGCATTCATAAAATTCCAGCTTTTTTTTTTTTTTTAGCACTTACATGCATTCGAACACATTCTGCAATTAAAAAGACTTGATAACTCTTTAAGGAAATTATTATAAAATAATTATCTTTTCTAAAATATCAATATCTGATAGGATTATCCTCAAACGGACTATTACCTAATTTTTTATATTTATGTGTAAATGTGTGCATAAATTATCGGACTCTTTTATTGTGCAATTTCGAATGCATGCATTCGAACTTATTCGGTCCACCATAAATCAAAAAATAAAATTGTATTGTAGAGGTGTCAAATTTAGAAACAAATACGAAAAACGTCATGCCTGCTTATCTAGGATTTGGTCTCTCTCTCTCTCTCTCTCTCTCTCTCCTCTTCT
>JABUQX010071730.1:0-28322 GCA_015478945.1 Trachelipus rathkii | reverse complement strand
ATATATAGTATATATATTATATATATATATATTAATATATATAAATATAATATATATATTATATATATATATATATATATAATATATATATATATACGTATATATAGATATATATATATAAATAATATAATATATATATATATATATATATTATAATATATATATATATATATAATATAATATATATATATATATATATATATATATTGAAAATAATCATATTGTCATGAGTTGCGTGGACTCATGGCATACTATTTTTGATCAACCTCCCCAACCATCCCTTTACGAAGCAGAAAAGTGTCCAGGTTAAAGGAAAAACTCATTGTTTTCTCAAAAGAAGTTCAGGTAAACAGTTGTGTTGAATTCCAGCTTAAAAGTGTCTAAGGATTAATTACAAAATTGTGATTGCCGACTTTATAAGGATTTTTACTAAGTTGTTATTATCAGCTTTCCAAGGATTATTTACGAGCTGTGATTCCAGCTTTATAAAGGACAAATTCTCCCAAAAAAATTGGTATGTATAGTTAAATATAAAGAGTTGTTTGCGATAGTTTAAAATCTAAAAGTAGGGATAGGATTTATGATTTGCTGTTTAGATTTTACGAAATAGCGTTTAAGTTTAATTGAAATATAGGCAATATTAAAGCGTAAATTGTGAAAAGTTAGATACAAATAAACTAGGAGACATTGTTAGAATACGAGGAATTACCAAAGAATATTGTAAAATTTATATATGGGATCTTTTTGGTTTGAAGGACAATGAAAATTATATTAAGAATAGTCAATGATAAATGAAAGTTTAGAGTAAGAATGACATGATAATCTATAGGAAAAGATAGTCAAAAGGATTTAAAGGAGGAATCGTATATATGTATATGGGTGTGTGTGTGCATGTGTGTGCGTGGGTATTGATACATACATAGTTAAAAACACATACGAAGGTGTAATAAGGATCTTTTAAGAAATGAGAAGCTCACATTTGAGAAAAGGGGCACACATGCAATTTAGGTTACAGTTGCGGTCGAAGGAAAGGTTAAACACTAATTAAACATAATATTGATGTATTATTGTTATTATTATTATTATATATTATATTAAATTAAAAATCGTTATTATATATAAATATATAATAAATATATAAATGAAAATTAGTGTGTATCATATTACTCTGCGGAAAATAATATTAATGATAATATATATATATAGAAGAGAACAGTCGAGATAGGTAATATTACTTTATTCGCTATGACAAATAATTCACGTCTACACAAAAGGAATTTTGGGGGAAATATTATTAATATAATTATTATTTTAATTATTATTATAATATGGAAACGTCATTATGTTAATCCCGATAGCTGTGGATAACTATTGTTAAATTTATATTTTGCTATTAGTGAGCCAATAATTAATGGTTGGTTATTTTATGATTTTCAGGGAGACGAGTTTAGAGCCGAGCTTATAGCCAAGTTCAAAGCTGAGTCTAGGACCCAACTCAAGAATTGGATTCTGATTGGACTCAGACGCAAGGTTAAGTTCAATAAGGTCACGGCCGGATATTAAGGCCAAGGCTGCAATTAATAACCAGCTAAGCTTCCAGCTAAATTTAGAGGCTCAAGTTAACCTTAGGTTAGCTACGGAGGTTAAAAAAAAAACAGACGACGGAAGATTCCTAAGGTCGAAAGTTCAACCAGGTCGGTTGTCAGTGGATCAAGGTTATTCAAAGGAGTAAAGAGCACCTTCCTAAGGATTGTTCGTCTGAATAACGACGTTAAAAGGGGAGTATTGCTCTTGTAGCTTCTATGAATGATTTAAACTGAATTTGTAAATAATAAACATAACCCGGGTTTATATTGTATTGTATATTTTGTTCAAACTAAATTGACTTTATATATATTATTTAGCTTAGGTTAGCAATAGGGTGTGTATAAATTAAAGTTAAAAAGTCATAGGTAGATAGGATTAATATTGAAAATACGTAACTATTCATTATTTATTATATATAAGAAAAACCCAACTTTCGTGTCTTTCAATCCTTTTGTTCTTCTTTCACTGTAACAGGAAAAGTCCTCTGTAAAGGAACGCAACTTTTGCCTCCCATACTGTATCAAAAGGTCGCACAGTTTAGCATTTGAGAGGTGGATGAAGACGTTTTTTTCGTTATACTGGTGGCTCGTACAAAAATTTACAAGAGGACAAATCACTGGTGGTGAACGAAGGGAGGACAATAAGGGAATTAATAAAGGTAAGAGACATTCTGTTGTTGGTTTTTGTTTTGATTTGAAGGGAAAAATAATTTTTTTTATATATATATAGGGTGTTGTTTTTTTTGGTGACATAATCGAATTTTTTTTTCTTTTTTCAAATTAAAGATATACTTTGTTTGCTTTTTTTTGCAACAGTAGAAATTAATAACAAGTTTTGTTGGTTCTTTGTTATTGAACAGATTATAATTGTATATTAAGGAAGTTTATAAAGTTCTTTTTTTTTTTGTTTGATCTTTTTTCTTTTGGATATATTTTTGGCCGTGATTTTCTTTTCTTTTGTCCAGGATTACTGACAATTGTAAGGAAGAGGGAGGAGGAACAAATATCTCTCTCTTTTTGGAAATTTTCGTGGTCGATGGTAGCAGATTGAGAGTCTCAGATCATTAAGGGACTTGTAAGAAACATAAAAGGAGAATTTTTGTATTTTCTTACTCCGGTTTGGAGAAATAAAGGAATCTTTTTTTTATATATATATATATATATATATATATATATAATAATATATATATATATATATATATATATAATATATATATACTAATATATATATATATAATATATATATATATATAATATATATATAAATATATATAAATAATATATAATATATATAGTATATATATATATAGTAGATAATATATATATATTAGGCATTTTTTTTGTGTGGTTGCTTAATATTTATTCTTGATTTTCTTTGATTTATTAATTAAAATGGGAGAATCAGACAAAGAGCAAGGTGTTAACATGGAGGAGCCCAAGCAGCCCATCGAGAAACTAAGCGCAATTGAGCACTTGAAAGGGTTCCAAGCTGCTATAGCGGAAGATGAAAACTTGGATACTGATCGAATGTTGATGGTATTAGAGGGAATATTTCAGGTGTTGAAAAGTAAGAAAGGACCCACACGTACAGAGGAGGAACCGATAGTCACAGCACAGAAGAGTGAGGTAACAGAAGTTACCCAGACAGAACAAAAGACTGATCCTAAAGGAGGTCTAAACATAAAAAATAGAGTAAGGATCGAGGATCAGGCCTACCAAAATTGGAGGCTGACCCATGATCAAAGCATCAAACAAAGGAACATCCCAAAGAAGACACCACGGTATGAAACAGATGAGGGAAGTAGCTCAGAGAGGGCAACAAGTGACCCATTTGATGTAACAAATGAGCACAGTAGCAACAGGCCAAAGAGGAAAAATAAGAAAAAGAGGAGGAAGGCGGAAAGAAAATACACCTACGATGGAAATTCGACAGCGGAAGATGAAATAGAAGAAGCTGAGAGTGAAGTGGACCAGGGAGGAAAAAAATGGCTCAAAAGGTTAATAGAATTGGAAGAGTCAGGTGTGGAACATACTAAAGCAGTGAGTAAGATATTTATCGTTTTGGCCGGTGAGATGGTGGAGGTGATGAAGTCATTTAGGAGAAGTAATATAAAGGCTGTGAAACCCTTAAAGTATGGGAAGGAAAAAGTCCAGAAATTTGAGGCATTTATAGAGGATTACGAACGATATGCCAAGGAACAATTGGGTAAAGACAAAAGTCGTTGGGCAGTAGAACTCAGAAATTTCTTAGAAGGTCCCGTACTAAGGACATATTATAGTATATACAGGGCTAAGGTCAAATATACCACCATAGTTGCTAGATTAAAAAGCTGGTGCAAGGAGGAAAAAGAAACCGAGCAGATAGATTTGCAAAAAGAGTTTTGGAGGTTAGAGATGCGGAAAAATGAAAAAGTGGCTGAATTTGCGTTAAGGGTGCAAACCACTTACGAGGCAGCCACTAAAGAGGAAGATAGGGACAAACAAATATTGAAGAAACAATTTTTGAATTGTCTCCCGAAAAAGATGGCAAGGAATTTTAGAATAAGGAGGAAATGAGAAAGAAAGCCTTAAAGTAAGATGGAAAGATGTGCTTAAATGGGCGCAGAGAGGAGATGACCTGGGAGATGATGATGAGGAATCAAGGATGAAGAGATACCAATATGGGCCACACATAAATGGAGAAACAAAAACACAAAAGGACATACGGCAGAAAAAAGTTGCGCTAATCGAAGGCCAGTGTATTCAGCAGAAAACGAATACAAGGAAACCACCAGGCAAAATAATTGAAAGAATATATAACTGAGGTAAACAAGATGTTACTGTGCAACAGGTAGGACATTTAAAAAGAGAATTGTCGAAAATATAATGGTGTTGCTGGATGGGGAGTAATGAACATCGAACCTGCGGAATGTGGATCAAGAAAGGCCCAGACAACAAGAAACAAGTTATAAGAAACAAAAGATCAACAGGATATGGGTGGCCAAAGGCAGAACGAGAGGAAACCCATTGAAAAGAAATGCTTTTTATGCAACCAAATGGGACATTGGAGGGATACTTGTCCACTTCAGGAAGACATAAACGAATTAATAAGGGTACGAAAACAACCAAATTCGGGGAAACGAATTAGCTCCACCGGCTCCGGGACCGGGCAGGAGCGACACCCCCAAGTAACCACTGTTAAAAACCAGCCCGGCTTATACAAGTGCAACAGTATGGATCCAGAAGCAGAGAGTTATAAGCAGGAAAACGCTCAGGAAAATAGGAATTGCCTTACCACAACGACACCAAAAGGAAGAGACAAGCGACAGAAATTCAACAACTGGTATATACCATGCTATCAGTAGGACAACCATTAAGGTAAGCAAGCATTAATACTTACTCCTTTGTTGAATTTTTATAAAATTAAATAAGTTGAAATGACCAAGCCATTATTGACTCAGCAGTTCACCCAGTAATTGTATCACTAGGCCAGGCGAAACAGATTCAGAAGAGATTCAGAATTCCCGAAGTTTTTAGGAAAAGTTAATGAGGTTACGAGGAGTAGGTGACCCTCAAATGGTTGTGGAATCCCACCAAACAGCAAGATTAAGGATTTTAATTGAGGACATCAATTATGGTTTAGCAGATTTTATTGTGGTTGAAAGACTAAAAGAAGGCACAATATTAGGAATGCCATTTTTGATACAGAATAAAATTAAAATTGACGTAGGGAATGTTCACTCACAAGCCATGTGACCAGACACACAAAGGGAACAACAAGAGGTTTCAGAGAAGTCTGGGAATTGTGTAAGGACTGTAATATCCTTGCCAGTGTATACTACGGAAGAAGTGGAAATTACAATAAATGATTGGGTTCCAGTAAAAGCTACTTGGACTTCAAACCAGATTAAGCCCAGAGAAGGAAGATATTATGATATGAAACCAGAAGAACTATTGGTCAGGAGAGGAAAATAATCGAAGAGGGTATAATAAACGATTCAAATTATTACCAGGATTGGTAAAATGGAATACCAAAGAAGGTACTATATTAATCAGGAAACTTTTACCAGGACAATTAAAATTTGGAAAAGAAGAAAAAATAGGAATAGCCCATCTAATACTGGATGAAGAGGACCTCCAAAAATATGACAATAGAGGATATACGATAAACACACTGGTACAAGGAACAGGAAGACAAGGAACCATTGAGGAGGAATGGACAAAGGAAAAATTAGAAAAAGAAATCACATTCATGGAGGAAGTAACACAAGAACAACGAAAGGAAATAATAGAAGTATTATACAGGCAAAAAGGGGTATTTAGCAAGAATGACTCAGATGTGACAACAACGTCGATGACACCATATAGGATTCGGCTACACGATTATACCCCAATCTACCAAAGGGCAAGAAGATTTGACCAAAGGACAAATGAAGAAATTGAAAAACAGGTTCAAGAATTATGTCTAAAGGATATTGTGGAGCCATGTGCCGCTGAATGGAGCTCCCCAGTGGTACCTGTTAGAAAGAAGGATGGGACACTTCGTCTATGCATAGACTATAGGCGCATAAACAGAGTAACAGAAGCAGATAGGTTCCCAATGGCCAACATTTCAGAAACAATCTTCTCGTGTCATGGGGTGGAATATTATTCTTGTTTGGACTTGGTCAAAGGATATTATCAGATGAAATTAGAAGAGGATAGTAAGGACTTTACTGCATTTTCTACCGTTAGTGGCCAATACAGATTCAAAAGGCTAAGTTTCGGGCTAAAAAATGGACCAGCAGCATTCCAGAGGGAGATGCAGAGGATACTAATAACAGGATTCAGCCGAGACAAGGTGGTGGTATATGTGGATGATGTCCTTCTGATATAAAGATTTTAAAGAACACCTACTTACAGCTGATCGAACAGGTCCTACAACGGTTCTCCGAAGCCAATGTCAAAATTAAAAATCAGCAAGTGCAGCTGGGTTCAAAAGGAAATTAAATTTTTAGGACATATTCTCAGTAGGACTGGAATAAGGAAGCTCCCAGAATTTATGGATCAGGTGGACAAGTTGGAAAGACCAAACAACATAGGAGAACTCAGGCGGTACCTAGGAATGATTAACTTCCAGCGTAAGTTTATTAAAAACTGTTCAGGAGTGGCAGCACCCCTTAGTGCTCTAACAGGAGGGAAAAGAAAGGATAAGATCGAATGGACAGAAGAAAGGATTCAGGCTTTCGAAAATTTAAAGAGACTGATGAAAGAATCTGTAGAGCTGGCATTTCCGGATTTCACAGAAGGTAGCCCAAAATTAGAGCTTTATGTAGACGCCAGTGGATTTGGTATGGGTGCAGGTCTATGTCAGCAACAAGGAAAGGAAAAAAGAGTAATAGCTTATAACTCTCATTCATTCGATGCGTGTGAAAGAAGAGCATCCACCATAGAGAGGGAGTGTTGGCTATCAGGTGGGGAATCAAGAGTTTCCGTCCGTTTTTGTTGGGTCAGGAGTTTATTTTATACACAGATCACCGCCCACTAGTGTACCTCCATACAATGAAGTTAGTAGACAGTAAGTTGGCTCGAGTCTTGGACGATTTAAGCGAGTACAGCTTTCAAATCCATTATTTTCCGGGAAAGGAAAACATCTTTGCTGATACATGGTCTCGTTGTCAAAGGAAACAAGAGGAAGAAACCGATGTCATAAATCTAGAGGCCCTACCAAGAGGTTTAGAAGTAATAAGGGTGGTACCAGGAGGTGCTGATTCCTTGTTTTTGAGCTTGCAGGAAGTTTTAAAAAAGGAACAATTACAGAAGAAGGACCACCAGGAATTAAGGAAATTCTTACTAGAGGTTTTGATAAACAACAGGAAGATGTATGGGTTAGATAAACAACCCAAATCACTCAAATATTTAAAAACCATCAGTATTTCAGGAAGGGAACCAATCCCAGAGGTATTACTGGCAGCTAGTGATGAGTTCAACTTGAAGATCTGGCTGCATCACGGGACTTGTTGTTCAGTTGTATATATGGGACCCCAAGCAAGGAAACGAGAAGATTTAAAAAACATTCACATTCAGGTATTAGGAGGTACCCATTTCAATCCATTAAGAGATAATGGTACGTTCCAGATTAATAAGGATAATACGATAGTAGATGAATTAGCAATCGAAGATCAAGAGGTACCATCTGAGGAAGAAAATGAAGGATTCATGGACAGTGAAGAAAGTGAGGCAGAAAACTTATTAGAACACCCACCAGAAGAAGGACTAGGGGTAAATCTATTAATGAAGGAAAGAGGACACCAGTCTCGGTTAAGCTGCAACCACAAGTTATCAGGAGTTGCATGGCAAGACATTTCCATTGGCGAAACATCTAGGTGTGCCTTTTTAGACACAGGATCCGTCATTAGTTTGGTCCAGGAAACTGTCATCAGGGAATTAGAACCATTTGGACTTATTTTGAGGAAATGGAGTGTGGACATCACATTAAATGGAATCACCACCAAAATTGTTGAATGCACCACAGCAGTAGCTATCAGGATAGATACACGCTACAGGAAAACAGTATTACCATTGGTAGTTGTTAAAGATGGGTTCATTCCGGCATGTTTTCTTTTGGGAATGAATTTACTTGGTGGAAACAGAAGCGATTCTGGATTTTGGCGAAGGCATCATCGCACATTGGGATGATGAGGATCAGGTTAGTGATGTTTCTTTAATGTGGTATAATGTCAATAGGTGTTATAATAAATAGGGATTGGACAATATTCATAACATGAACGCAATAAATGACCATTACAGAAAATCTAAGGTGTAAAGGAATTGAAGAAGAGGTTAAGAATAAAAAACGAAAATTCTTAAAAACGATGTGTCTTTAAAGGAATTTTTTTTAGAGATAAGGAGGATTTATTAATAACGATGCTATAATTAGTTAAAAAGGTAGAAAGAACGACAAGTCGGTGCAGGTAATAGGGTTATAAAGAACAGATTGCGTCAGCATTTGTGTAGTAAATACACCGAAACATGGCACACATAGGACATGGAAAACTAACAGACTTGATGGCAAGATACGTATGGCATCCGAAAGGTCATACTATAATCCAGGAGGTGTGCAGGACATGTCCCACTTGTCAGCTAAATAAGGTAGATCACAAGGTAATATTCCCACCAGTTTGGAAAATCCAAGTTGCTAATCCTTTCGAGTTAGTGGCAATTGATGTAATGGCCATGCCAAAAACAAGGAGAGGAAATGTTGCTTGTCTAGTGGCTGTGGACCACTGCAGCAAATGGGTCTCAGTCAAACCACTAAAGGACAAATCATCCTGAAGCGTCACCATTCCTATAGGAACAGATCAAGAACATTCTTGAAGCCCCCATACAAGGTTTTAACAGATAATGGGGTGGAATTCAAAAGTAACAGGTTTAGGGACATGCTCAAAAGGTACAACATAGATCATATATTCAGCAGTCCTTATAAGCCATCTTCAAACGGGGCAGTAGAGCGCACAAACCGTACGTTTGCAGAGTTCCTGAAGAACATAGTGACAAAGGACCAGGAGTGGGATGACTGCTTACCCAGGGTGGTTATAATTTATAACAACACAAAACACTCAGAACTTGGAATGACACCAGCCGAAAAACTATTAACCCAAACACATAAGGAGGGAAAGGTATTGCCGATCTCTATGGAGGAGCAAAGCAAATGGAAGGAAGGACATCCAAACTGGCTCCCCTATGCAGTAGGAGTTAAGGTCAAAAGGAAGATTATTTCAGCAGATCGGTCCTTGTAGAAAAAAACTAGGCTTGAAAAGATATGAAGGGCCATTCACGGTTGTCAAAGTAATAGCTGGTGGAATGACATATGATGTTGAGGGTCAAGGTAAAACTATGAGGGTCCACTATGCACATTTAAAAGTATGGGCAGACCCACCAGATTACCTCAGGCAGTATTTTGAGAATGAAGAAAATGAGGTCTATTCACAGCATGAACATAGGATTGAAATAACAACAGAGGATGAAATAGAGGAAGCACCAGCAGGTATCATATTTAGTACGTTCCCGGAGAAAGTAAAAAAGAAAAGAAGGGGTAGGACAGAAATCAAGGAAACATGGGACCTTCTACAATTGGCCATTGGTAAGACAAGCCATAAAGAAGATATTGGAATTCAAACGGAACATTTAGGAGAGGATAAGGAAACACAAACAGAGGCAGAACCTATTCCATCTCCTATAGATACTAGTGATCTATTGGATTGGGTGGATTCAGCACCAGAGGATGCAATTTCAGATGCGGGATTTGATCTACAGAGTTTCGAAAGAGAGTTAAGGTTCCCAAATAACAGTTACACCATAGGTATAACCATTTCAGACGCTACTGAAGAGGAGGAGGAGGTTTCAGGAAGCATAACTTCGATACATGATGAGGATATACAGGTAGATAATCATGTTACAAGTAATTTAAATATCCCTTTTTATAATTTCAGATCCATTCATGAGGAACTAAGAGAAGTTGGTGAGAATCCTGAACAAATGATGTTGACTGATAGATCAGAAGGACAAGGAGGAACCCAACAAGGATCGGAGATTGAACATCGACCAATGACACGGTCAAGGGGGTCAGCTCCAGATCTCCCGAACGTACAAAAAAGGGTATTGGAGTATGAAAAGGAGAGCTGAGAGAGAAGCCCTCGTGGAAACTAGGTTAGTTTACTACTCTTTTTATATTTATGATTTTTTTTTCTGTATATTATTTGTTTTATAGGAGTTTTCCCTTCTTTAAAGATTGGGTTTCCAATCTTGAAGGGGTGAGTAGTGTCATGGAGTCTGGTGACTCATGCATCTATTTGATTCAACCTCCTAAATCTTTACGAAGCAGAAAAAGTGTCCAGCGTTAAAGGAAAAACTCATGGTTTCTTCAAAAAAAGAAGTTCAGAAATAAGACAGTTGTTTGAATTCCAGCTTAAAAAGGTCTAAGGATTAATTACAAAATTGTGATTGCCGACTTTATAGGATTTTTACTAAGTTGTTATTATCAGCTTTCCAAGGATTATTTACGAGCTGTGAATTCCAGGCTTTTATAAAGAACAAATTCTCCCAAAAAAAAGTGTATGTAATAGTGAAATATAAAGCGATGTTTTATGAGGTTAAAAATCTTAAAAGTTATGGATAGATTTATGATTTGGCTTTGTTTAGATTTTACGAAATAGCGTTTAAGTTTAATTGAAATATAGGCAATATTAAAGCGTAAATTGTGAAAAGTTAGATACAAATAAACTAGGAGACATTGTTAGAATACGAGGAATTACCAAAGAATATTGTAAAATTTATATATGGGATCTTTTTGGTTTGAAGGACAATGAAAATTATATTAAGAATAGTCAATGATAAATGAAAGTTTAGAGTAAGAATGACATGATAATCTATAGGAAAAGATAGTCAAAAGGATTTAAAGGAGGAATCGTATATATGTATATGGGTGTGTGTGTGCATGTGTGTGCGTGGGTATTGATACATACATAGTTAAAAACACATACGAAGGTGTAATAAGGATCTTTTAAGAAATGAGAAGCTCACATTTGAGAAAAGGGGCACACATGCAATTTAGGTTACAGTTGCGGTCGAAGGAATAGGTTAAATTTATTATTATTATTATTATTATTATTATTATTATTATTATTATTATTATTATTATTATTAATATCGTTATTGCTATTTTTATTATTATATCAAGTATTTAGGGGTTATGAGCATTAGTGTGTATCATATTACTCTGCGGAGTATTAATGTTATTTAGGTTAACTGAATCGAGTGCTAGGTTATTACTTTATTCGCTAGCTTTATAAATATTATTTGTACGAAAGGTTTTGGGGGGTGATTATTATTATTATTATTATTATTATTATTATTATTATTATTATTATTATTATTATTGGTAACGGCTATTAATTGTTATTCCGATAGCGTGGATAACTATTGGCGTTATTAAATTTATATTTTGCTATTAGTGAGCCAATAATTAATGGTTGGTTATTTTATGATTTTCAGGGAGACGAGTTTAGAGCCGAGCTTGGAGCCGAGGTTAGACCCGAGTTTTCGAGCCAAGTTTATAGCCAAGTTCAAAGCTGAGTCTAGGACCCAACTCAAGAATTGGATTCTGATTGGACTCAGACGCAAGGTTAAGTCCAATAAGGTCACGGCCGGATATTAAGGCCAAGGCTGCAATTAATAACCAGCTAAGCTTCCAGCTAAATTTAGAGGCTCAAGTTAACCTTAGGTTAGCTACGGAGGTTAAAAAAAAAACAGACGACGGAAGATTCCTAAGGTCGAAAGTTCAACCAGGTCGGTTGTCAGTGGATCAAGGTTATTCAAAGGAGTAGAGAGCACCTTCCTAAGGATTGTTCGTCTGAATAACGACGTTAAAAGGGGAGTATTGCTCTTGTAGCTTCTATGAATGATTTAAACTGAATTTGTAAATAATAAACATAACCCGGGTTTATATTGTATTGTATATTTTGTTCAAACTAAATTGACTTTATATATATTATTTAGCTTAGGTTAGCAATAGGGTGTGTATAAATTAAAGTTAAAAAGTCATAGGTAGATAGGATTAATATTGAAAATACGTAACTATTCATTATTTATTATATATAAGAAAAACCCAACTTTCGTGTCTTTCAATCCTTTTGTTCTTCTTTCACTGTAACAGGAAAAGTCCTCTGTAAAGGAACGCAACTTTTGCCTCCCATACTGTATCAAAAGGTCGCACAGTTTAGCATTTGAGAGTGGATGAAGACGTTTTTTCGTATAATATATATATATATATAATATATATATATATAATACTATATATATATATTATATATATATATTATATAATATATAGTATATATTATATATATATAATATATATATATATATATATATATATATATATACTGTATATATAGTTAGTTTATTGCCACTGAACTTCTATCCCATGAATTTGGGGGGTTCATTACCTACCGCAGTAGGGTCTTTGGTCAAGGGAAATTGTGCTACATGTATTTCCTAACCAAGTGGATATATATAATGCAAAGATTACCTAAACTTGATAGCAAGCCCTGCTTCGGCTCGACCCATTTGGAAATTCTAGACATCGTGGATGTGGTTTTGAATGCAGATGGGCGAACCTTATTTGCTAGAAGCATGAGAGAGGGTGTGATTTTGTATGTTATAAAAGATTGTTCTGTGTATGTGTTGGCTATGTTTTTAGTGATGTGTGGGTATTGAGATTAGTGTAATTCACTATGCCATAAAATGTAATTGAATATTTCAGAAAATCTCCTACTAACAGCAATCTTTGTGTCCATTCAGATAGCCGGATCGAGACTCAAACTCTCATGAGAGAGAAATTAAGATCCAAAAGTCTCACTTTTATCCACTGATATATATATATATATATATATATATATCCACACACTCTATTATATATATATATATAACACACACATTACATACATATAAAACATATTATATATATATATATATATATATATAGATATATTATATATATATACTATATATATATATATATAATATATATATAATATATATATATATATATATATATATATATATATATCCACACACTCACCCCACAAACAGACAAATAATTAAATGGCTCAAAAGGTCATGTTTAAACCATGTTTACAGGTTTGGTCTCCTTATTTAAGGACATAAGATATAATTTACTGGAGCCAGTATAGCACAGAGCAACAAGAATGATTTTTGGGCTAGCAAGTAAATTATAAGGATAGGCAATGAGAATTGTAAATATTTTCTGAAGAAGGTTTTCATAGCTATATGGAAATGTTTCAGATTTACAACAATTTTCCATCTCCAGACAATGTAAAGTTGAACAAACTATTTTAACTAGGTCTTAATGGGCTGAGCAAAGGTCAATATACTGATCGGATTAGGAAAATGCTAGCAGATAAAAAAAGTATTTTTTAAAGAGTGGATAATTCTTGAAATGGCTTACACTTCAGGATGTGATTGACAGTAGTTCGCAAAAGTCTCAAGTTGGATCAGTATAAGGAATTAAGGATGAACAAAGAATGGCTTCACTTGGCAAAATCCAGAAAGTTCAGGATTGGTTGTAGCTATAGCTCCCATATTCTTTAGAGCAGTGGTCGGCAAACCGCGGCTCGCGAGCCACATGCGGCTCTTTGGCCAATTGAGTGTGGCTCTTCCACAAAATACCACGTGCGATTTAAACTTGGTGATGACTGGTTTTCTTATTTCTATTTTTACGTACTTAGTTGGTGTTTATGTGTCTTTATCTTTAGGCAAGTGCTCTGAAGCTACTTAATGAGAAAGCATTTCCAGAAAGATTAAATGTCAACGTGCATCATCAAGTCGTATCTTTGCATCGTGTTCTACAATGTATTAATTCCGAGCGCGTGCCCACGGAGAAAATACTAGAATTGTAGTTAAAAATCCGCACCCCTGCGGTTGGCAATTCCACCTACCTCTGTCCGAAGCGCTTTGCCTCCCTTCCAAGGTTCCCCCACCAGCCGTTCGGTTAGAGAGGCGCGCGCGCTTCATGCACGAGTTGAGTGAGCCATTCAATCGGCAGTCTCATTGTGCAGTGATTACTGCAAATCGTGCGCGTGTGACAAAAGTGCCCACTCGAAGCATAAAGTTACCTGTATTTTTCCAAACAGCCGTAAATCCTACAGGTAGTTTTGTCATCAATTTAAGAATTGCAATTATTTTGTGTTGTTGGCTTTATTATTGTTGTTTTTTTTTTGTAAGAAATATATTTTATTGTTATAAAATGAAACATTTTTCTAGGTGTCCTGTTTGACATGGCTACAAAGAAGAAGCAAAGAAAAACGGAAGACGAAAACCGTGAATTTAAAGTTGAATTGACCGAGACTTTCGCGTTTATTCAAAACTTAAATGGCCTTCCGACCTGTCTTATTTGTAAGGAAAAATTGGCGCATAACAAGAAATCTAATTTGGAGAGACACTTTACAACTAAACACTTGTCATTTAGTACTAAATATACTGTCGGTGATGCAAGGAAGAAAGCAGTTGAGAAACTTCATAAAAAGATAAAAAAAATCCAAGACTATGTGTAATGCAATCAGACAAATTATAAAAACTGAATGTTAATATTACAAGTTTTGTGGTTAGTCAAGAAATTGCTAAGAGAGGAAAACCATATGCAGACGGCGAATACATAAAAAGTTGTTTTATAAATGCATCCGAAGAGCTATTTCGAAATTTTGCGAACAAAGCAGATATTCTAAAAAAAATTAAAGAGTTACCATTGTCTGCTAAAACAGTGAAAGATAGAACACTCGAAATGTCTTCGAATATAACTAACCAGCAAGTCGAAGATCTTAAATTGGTTCCAGGTCTATTAATAGCAGTTAACGAGTCTTGGGACATAAATGATACAGCGCAAGTTTCACTTTTTGTACGATCTATTTCATCTACAGGTCCTAAAGAAGAACTTTTAGAATTATTGCCACTCAAAGGTCAAACGCGTGGATAGGATATAGCAAATTCTGTAATTGAGCGCATTGAAAACATCTTATTCCACTCGATAAAATTGTCTCAATTTAAACAGACAGGGTGAAAAGTATGACCGGCGTAAGAAACGGAGATACTTACTTACCATTGCATTTTTCATCAAGAAGCGCTTTATGCACAGACATTTCCAGAAGAAATTTGCAAAGTTATGGAAATGGTGATTAAGATTATCAACTCAATTATCAATTTCAATTACAGCTAAAGCTATTAATCTTCGGCAATTTAAAGAGTTTTTAGTTGAAATGGAGAGTGAGTACGCAGATCTGCTGTATGACAAAGTATATTGGTTATCAAGAGGAAACGTTTTGAAAAATTTATTTTCCTTATTAACAGAAATTAAAGCACTTCTTCTTGAGAAGGGTGTTCACTTTCCAGAACTAACGAACGAGTGAATCCAAAAATTTTATTTCATTGTAGAAGTTACGTCTCATCTAAATCAACTTAATCGTTAACTACAGGGGAAAGGAAACCAGTTTTACGATGTCAGAAGTTATTTCATTCGAAAACAAATTATCTCTTTTTGCTCAAGATTTTGAAAGAGAAACTTTGATTCACTTTCCAAGCCGTTGAAACATCGCCAAGAAAAAAAATTCTGACATTGACATTAGCTATTTCAAAACAACACTTTTAAATATGAGGGAAGCTTTTCTCAACAGGTTTCAGGAATTCAGAAACACCAAGTGACATTGGCCTTAATTAAAAAAAAACTCTTAATGCTTCTGTAACAAAATTCAATTTCTCTCCTTTTAATACTGACATTGGCAACTTTGAAATGCAATTGCCAAATTTAAAAAACAAAGAATTGTGGAGGTCGAAATTTGAACGTCTTTGGGCTAATATAGAAATATTGGAGAAAAACAAATGTGAACTTGGTTCACAGCACAAGTGGTCTGCTTTGAAAGAACTGGAGAAGGAAGATGTTTTGATTTTTAACACTTGGAATAGTATTCCTGGCTCTTATAATCAGCTGAAAAAACCAGCGTTTGCTGTTCTTTCCTTATTTTGGTCTACATATTCATGCGAACAATCATTTCCAAGCATGAGCATGAACCTTATCAAGAGTAAGTTGAGAAGTCGTTTTATTGAAGAGAAACTGGAATTGTGACTAAAATTAAAAACACCAACATACAAACCTAATTTACCCAAACTTTAGAAGGAATAAAAGAAGATGTAGTGTCGAGGATTGTGAAAGGTATGTTGAGATGGTTTGGACATACAGAGAGGATGAACGAAATGAGTTAGACGAAATAAGTATACAAGACGAGTGTGGATGAGAGAGTACGAGTTGTAAAGGGTCGACTTCAGCGAACGTACCTCAATTAGATTGAGGACGTTTTCAGCAAAGGCCAGCTTAGGATTACCTTAATTAAGTTAAAAATAATGTACCTACCTATATAGTTTAAGTTTAAAAAATTTGGCTCTCAAAAAAATTTTTAATCGTTGTACTGTTGATATTTGGCTCTATTGATTAATGAGTTTGCCGACCACTGCTTTAGAGTAATCAGACATCAGGCATAAAATCTGAATTTATTTTGAATACCCTGTACCATACACTTGATATGGTACCTTTGACATTTATGTAGTGATAATTTATTTTCCATGTACAGCATAGAGCACCATATTTTTCTTAATGATACCTTACTGTGTTGTACTGTATGCTGCCTGTGTAGCTTAACAAGATTCATGCAAACTATCAGACCTATGGCCAATGAACAATAGGAAATTTTTATCTAAGATAAACTACAATATTCAGAGGGGCTTGGAAATATTTGTGCTGACTGGAAGTCTTATAATGTCAATAGGGTTTTTTTTTCTTATCTTATTATAAATTGACAACATCAATTCCTAAAGAATTGGATGTTCCCTATCTAGATGAGAAAAATTAACAAGTTCTTTCTGGGTAAATACCATATACCATGATACAATCTGCTTATCATCCTAAATGTCATTAGAGTTTGTAATGGTTGTGCTAGATACCAAATCAGTTTCCATGGCATACCATAATGACTGCTGAAACTTATGATCTAAAATTTGTGAAAATTTCTTTTTGACATATTTATACATCAAGTATTTCAAGCAAATATATGAAGGCAAAATTTCAGCAAAACAAAATAGCAAGGTGGTTACCAATCATTTTTTTACGATAAATTATTTCACAACTGGACTTAGTTATGGAAAAAGGAAACATCTGTAGTAAAAGGTCAAATATGTTTTACAAAATAGAACCAACCTTTATATATAAAAGTTACTAAAACAATTAAATTTATCCAAATCAAAGCATCTATTCATTGGTATGGTTAGCTTAAACTTTGAAGATCGATATCTATTTTGATACCATGTGGGTTGATTCAATTACATAAGTAATTACAAGTAATGTATAATTTTACATTAACATTATGAGTATGAAGTTAAATATTCTACATTTTTCACACTATATATAGTTTTCAAAAATTAGGAAAACATATTCAATTATGTATTACATGCAACTACCTTTGGAAATTTATCAGAAAAGCCAAAAGCTTTGGTTATAATCATCCACTGAGCTTCTTCATTATCCATTACTTTAAGACAAGCAATATAAACTGCAATACTAGCTTGATTCCAATATAAAAACTGTGACAAGTAGCCTTGTAAATTACATTAATAAAATATTTAATGTTTGATTTTCTATTCTGCCATTGCACAGATTTGATTTCTGAAAAAGAAATAAAAATTTTGTAACAATTAAAAAATGTTCATTTTTTTGGTTTAATTTCTAACAGCAAGTTTTCACTCTTTATTTACCAAAGGCACAAAATCTTGTATACAGCCTGTCCTGTAGTGAAAACAAAAACTGTTTTTCAGGTGATAAAGGAATGAGAGTGATATTGTATATCTGGATTTAAGCAAAGCTTTTCATAAGGTACCTCATAAAAGGCTGATGTATGAATCATCTAAGTGTTGTTTAGAAGGGAGTTGTACATAATTAGATACAGAGTTGTTGAAGGACAGGAGACAATGTATAGTATTGAATCATAATAGGAGCTGGTGAAGAGAGGGTTCCTCAGGGTAATGTGTTGGATCTACTTCAATTCCTAATATATAAAGAAATAAAATAGCTATTAGTTTCTAAGTTTACTGATGACACTTAGCTGGTCTATCCTACTGAAAGTAACCTATTAAAGAATATATGAGAGTTCAATCACTTTAATGTGATTTAAATAAACTTCTTTTAGATGAAAGTGGTACATGAATTTAAACAAAATCTGTGTTATTCTAATAAGAATTTTAATTACAAAGTGTAAAGGGAATGGATTCAGTCTGTAAAAAAAAAAAAAAAAAAAAAAAAAAAATTTGGAATTGACTATAGTAATTTGAAGATGTCAAGAAAAGGAATCGAGCTAACAAAATGCTAAGAATAATATATATAAACCACAATGTTAGTGATCAGTTTACTCTATAATAATTAACTTAGAACTGGTAAACCATCAATATATTAAACATATGTTTGGGCTTCTTATCTAAGAAAAGACATTAATGTGCTAGAGGCAGTACAGCGATGAGTAACAAGAATGATATTTAGATTTAAAATAAAGAGTTCCAAGGGTAGGTTAAAGAACTGGGAATATTTTTTAAGAAAGAGATATCATAGTGGGAATGATTCAGGTTTACAAAAAATTTTCACCAATTGACAATGTAGATCTACATTGTCAATTGGTGAAAATATTTTGTAAACCTGAATCATTCCCTCTATGAAATCTCTTTCTTAAAAAATATCTATACTAATAAGTCCTTTAACTTAGACTAGATCATAATAGGATGACCAGGGGCCATAATAAAATGATAAAAAAACATGCAATCTATATGAGAGTTGTTAAAAAATATACATTGTATAATGTATATTATGTACCTTATACAATGTATATTATTTTTTTTTTTTTTTACTATACAATTATATATTTATATGTATATATATATATAGTATATAGTATATATATATTATATATATATATATTTATATATATATATATTATACCTATTAGTATAGTATATATATATATATTAGATATATTAGTGTATATATATATATAGTTATATTATATATATTATATATATATATACAATATATATATATATATATATATATAATTATATATATAAGTTATATATTTTTTTTTTTTTTTTTTATTATATATATATATATTTATATATATAATATATATATATATTTATATTTTTTTCTTTCTCTTTTTTATTCAAGTGGCCATATTGAAGTGTGAAATTTGATTTTTGAATCCTTTTTTGAATAATAAAAATAAATTAAAAAAAAAAAAAAAAAAATTAAATAAAAAAAAAAATTTTATTTTGTTAAATAAACCCAAAAAAATATTTTGAAATTTGCCCATGACTTCAGAGAGTTCTATTGTTATCGATTTTTTGGATTTTTTGATGAATGCGCAAAAAAGCCAGCCCTAATCTCTTGCAACATTGAGCAATGTGAAAAAGGTGGAGACCAAAAATACATTTCTCTGGAGCTAGAACTATGTTTCTAGTTCTGCCACAACTGGCATAATAATAAAAAAAAAAAGGATTTAATAATAATCAAATACAATACTTCAAATGGCCAAAGAATAAAAAGAAAATAATAATAACAAACTAAAAAGTTTTATTATTTTTTTTCATATCATTCAATAAGTGGCCTAGGCTACCATACCTAGACCTGAAAAAGTTAGCACCATAAGCTAAATCATTTGAAGAGGCCTTTCACCTCCAGATGAGGAGAGATTTATTAATTGGAGGATCTTCTTTTCTAAAAAAGGGTAAGCATTTCAAACTAAATTCATTTTAGCTGTTGGTGTAATTTAGTTTTTATTGCCCTCCATATTTTTATTATGGCATGAAGAATAGAGAACCTAACTAACATTATTGTTCAAAACTAATTGCCTAAAAGTTTACTCACGAAGTTCAAAAAAAGATTTAAGAGTCAAGTTTTAGATTTTAATAATAATAATAATAAAAATAATAATAATAATAATAATAATAATAATAATAATAATAATAATAATAATAATAATAATAATAATAATAATAGAAACAGGAGCCTAAAAAAGTCCCATCATTTCAGATGGTTCATTGGTTCCAAACTGGATAGTACAATTGGTAATAGTTTCACAGAAGAGGAAAGAACATCAGCTACTCAAAAGAGGACTTCTTTCCCTATATATTTTTAGTATATCTTTTTTTATGATTAAATAAAACCCCTATAAATAGTTGTAAAGTTTTTATAGTAAAAAATTTTAAAATCAACTATCTTTGAAAGATCCCTCTTTTTATTCTTTCTTCATATAAATTTATGCATTCATATATATTTTTCTGTGAATGGCGCAGTGGACAGGATTGCTTTCTCTTGAATTTCCTCTACAGCTGATATTCCCTCCTCATTCTGGTGTGTTTGGCCTTAAAAAATATTTGGCCTTTTGAAACCACATAGGCCTATTGAAACAAAAGTTACAGGTATTGAACATAAGAAAAATAAGACAGTTTTGAAGCCACATAGGGCTATCGAGACAAAAAATTAGAAGCCACATAGGCCTATCGAGACTGTCAACATATTATAAAAAAAAAAAAAAAAAAAATTATATGGTACATAACATATGTACTGTATAGTGTATACTATATAATTATTGACGATTATTAATATTAAGATTATAAAATATATAAGTTGAAGCCACATAGGGCTATCGAGACTGAAAAAAAAAAAAAAAAAAAAAAAAAAAATAAAAATAAATAATAAATAAATAAAAATAAATAAATAAATAAAATATATATACTGTATATTTAGTAGGTATACTTATGTACTGTACTGTATAATAACACTGTGTATATTTATTATAAATATTACTACCTATTAAGCATATAAAAACAAAAAGTTATTTTTTAATATGGATGCAGTGGACCCAAATGTAGAGTTAAAAATTGTTGAAGAAATAATTAGTGATGGGGCAACACCAACCTCATTATTTCAACAAGTTTTAACTCTCGTTAAAAGACGAGGAACCAAAAGGTCCATTATTACCAAATTAGTTAACAAAATCCTAGCTAGTATAACTTTATATACACATGATGAAATAAAGGGTCTCATACATAGATTAAAAACAAACCTAGATGAAATTTCAGAGCTGGACAATAAAATAATAAATGTTTACGCTGACTGTGAAGAATTTACATTTGAAAGCGCAGATAAAATTTGTGAAAAAAATGAATTTTATGCCCTCAGCATTTCATCTTTGATAAGTGAACTTGAAAATAAAATAAGCCCTATACAGAATATTTCTTCTCATAATAATCATATTGAAACTGGTTTCTCTGGTTTAAAAAAGAACCGAACTTCAGCTCCGCTGAAATTTGATGGTAAAACCTGAAAGACTTTGATAGATTTATAAAAAAATTTTGGTAAGAAATTATGGAAAGAGAAAAATATAATAAATTTGCTAGACATTCTTGTCTAATGAAACAACTCAAAGGGCCAAAAAAAATTTTTAATACAAAAAAGCCCTATGGCAGATATGGATTATGATATGGCAAAAAATCTGCTTAAAACAGCTTTCAGCAACAAGTCTTTACAACAATTTTCAGTAATAGAAAAAATCATAAAATTAAAATTAACTAATGACTTTTACACATGGATCAGTGAGGCTAAATTAATAGAAAGTCAAGTAGATAGCTTAAAAATAACTAGTAAAGTGATTTGTCAATACTTTTTGTGGAATAGTTTGCCAGAAATATATCAAACCCAATATATAAACATTACAAATAATACATATCCAAATTTAGATGAAATTTTAAATAATGCATTTGAAGTTCATAATAGAATTGGGAAGAGTGGGTTAGTAAATACAAAAACAAATGCAAATACATACACTACTAAAACTACATCACAATTGGAGAAAAAAACAGTAGCTTTAGCTACTAACATTGATGTGAATCAAAAACAAAAAACAAACACTGAAACAACAAAAAGGGTGGGTTGTTCCATTTGTCAGACATTGCAAACATCAGATTGTATGGACCATAAATTGTATAGTTGCCCAACTTTCAAAACACCTGAATCAAAATTACAAAAAATTAAAGAACTTGGGAGGTTGTATTAAATGTGGGTACTTAAATCATAAAATTGAAAACTGTAGGTTTAAATTTAATGCGAAATGTAGAAAATTGTAATTCATTCTGGCACTCGCATTTTTATGTATTTAAAAAACAAAGTGGACCTAATTCAACTCAAAAACCAAAAAAATAATAAAAATAAAAATAATGCAACAAGTAGAAAACCATCAACCCAATGTTGTTGAACTAAGAATGTTAGGGGCTTCGCTGGTTAGAAAATCCCTTGCTTCAGAAGCATCAGTAGGCAAATTGTTTGTTATTAAGTTTCCTTAAATGTACCTAGGCACTCAAACATCACCCTTCCACCGTTCACCACACTGTGGGGACTTGTAAAGGATAAAAACAATAACAACCAAGACTTGCGGGTTTTAATATGATTCAGGGTCTGAAATAAATTTTTATATCTCGAAACAGTGAGCAGCAGAAAAATTAAGATATTACGGAAGTTGTGGAGGGCAGGGTCTGAAATAGAGTGCTTAAGTGTAAGAGGGTTTTCAATGAGGGAAGCAAGATTGAGTGTGAGCAGGGAAAACTTCTATTTATTGAAGAAGTTCGTTATTATAAAAATAAATTAAATGAAAAATAACAGTGTTTGTTGCAGCTGTAGTCCCTTCAATACAAACCAGAGTGAGATATACCTTCCCCCTCGAAGATGTGAGGAAGAAGCATTGAGAGAACATAAAATGGACCTTTAGAGGCTGGTAAACAGCCTGGAGAAATAAGAACTAAGTAGCGGGAGAATCCATATACTATTGTAGGTGTGATGGAGCCCCAACATATTATTACCGAATAAATGGCATGTTCTTTTGGGTTTTGAGACAAACAACAGTTAGCTGTTATATTTCACTCTTTGAGGAAGTCGGTATTAGATGGGGACTTGACTAAATTAATAAAATTTGCCATATTATTGAAGTATATAAAGAAATTTACTGAGCAGGGACTTGCTCGCAAAAAATGTCAAAATAGAGAACAAGATTGAATGAACTAGAAATGGATTACTCTATCACATCTCTAGCTCAAATTAATAATACTAGCTTAGAATTGGATGAAGATCTAGTAAATAAAAATTTAAATGATTTATTAAATTATGATAGTTTTGAATGTCCTAAAAAATTCTCAGAGCTAGATATGGAACTTATAAAATTCTTGATTATAAATACAGATGTAGATATGGATACAGGTCGGTTGATTATGCCTTGTTTATGGAATAATAAATTAATAAAATTTTTGCCAAATAACTTTTATTTAGCTAA
This sequence comes from Trachelipus rathkii, assembly GCA_015478945.1. Lineage (NCBI taxonomy): Eukaryota > Metazoa > Arthropoda > Malacostraca > Isopoda > Trachelipodidae > Trachelipus > Trachelipus rathkii. The sequence goes on along the minus strand of JABUQX010071730.1, from coordinate 4,792 downwards.
TTCTGTATTGAAATCAATACTTAAAAAATATAAAAAAGAGCCTCTAAAATTAGAAGCGTATAATAATGTCATTTTTGACCAACTTAACCAAGGTATCATTCAACCTGTTGAAATAAATACAGTAAAAAATAATAATAAAGTTTCATTTTTAGCTCATAATGCAGTGTTTAGAGATCATGTAGAAACGACAAAATGCAGAATTGTATATTTGTCGAATCTATGTGATAAAAATCAACCAACTAATTTATCACATAATAATGTTAGCTTACCAGGACCTAATTTAAATAATAGATTGGATATCGCATTAACACTACTTAGGTTCAATCAGTATCTGATGGTATTCGATTTGGAGAGGGCTTTTCACCAGATTAAATTGCCTTTGAAGGATACAGAAAAATTCCATTTTTTGTGGTTCAAAAATATAAAAGAAAATGATTTTAGTGTCGTTTCTTATAAATTAATGCGACTTCCATTTGGTATTAGATGTAGCCCTTCCATTCTCATGGTAGCACTTTATATAATATTAATATTGCATGTTCATACTTGTGATGAGTTTGAATATGAACTTAGGAAGATTTTGTATAACCTGTCTTATATGGATAACTTAGGTTATTCTTCATCTTCTGAAAGTGAAATTATTCTTGCTTATCATAGGTCTCATGTAATATTTAATAACAATTATGGGTTTAATTTGCAACAATTTCATAGTAATTCACCAGAGTTTAAAAAATTAAATTATAGTGAGTTAGACAATAATAGTAGTGTGGATGAGCCTATAAATGATCACGTAAAACTATTGGGAATGATGTGGGATTACTCATAGTGATACCTTGTATAATAAAAATAGTGAAATGGACCCCAAAGCACAAACATTTTGAGATCTATTTTATCTAGCTATAAATTGGGCTGTCTATGTTGACGCACTAAATATTGGGCTCTTCCTGGGAAGAATAGAGCTAAATTATTTTTACATAAACTTCAAAATAACAAATATTTAACATGGGACACAGACTAAAAGAGGAATCGGGAACTAAAAGAATATAAATAATTTGCTCACGAAGAATAATCCAAGCAAAAAACAGAAATTATAAAAGACTTATTTGAAATTAAGGGTTTTAAGATAATATTATAGGCATATTACTGCTGCTTATAAAGACATTTATGGTAGTGTTCTTATACTTCAAAATACAGATAATTAGTGAGCTTGCATTTTTTATGTGAAAAAAAATCAATTTCAACTAAAATAATAATAGATCTTTTTGCTCAGTTTTGGAGCTATTGTGGGGTAAATTTGGAGGCTCAGTGTCTAATAGAAATGCTTGACAGTTTTAGGAACACCTTCAAATGGAACTAACAATAAAGGAAAAACAAGTATATACTGATTCAAATGGTAATATACCAAAAAGTGAATTTGGCAATGCTTTCAAGAATGTTAATTGAGATTTTAAATGCTTGTGACCATTATAAATAATCAGCTGAATTTTATTGAAACTGCATGTGAAATAACACCCTGATTAACTTTCATCATTGTTGAAGGATCTCAGACTCCTAGTTGATCTATGTATTTACTCGATGTGTTTTCATATAAGGGGGTGTGTTTTTTTTTTTTTTTTATTAAAATTCACTTTATTTTAAATGGACGCTAATACTTAAATAAAATAATGAAAGGTTAAGGTCAACTGTTTCCAAATCCCTTATACAATAATGTTAATTCAGATTTTAATATTTATAAATATTCCAAACCTTTTTCATATGTACCCTTAATTTAAATTAGATAGGTTTTTCTTCTTTTCTTCAAACTATTTTTTTAAAGTTTACATCTCTTAAGAATAGTTTTTTCATGGCTTAACATTTGCAATTAAATCATCAAAACTCACTTTGTTTTCCAATTGTTGACCAAAACTGCAAATATGCTCATATGAGAAAGTTGTATATGTCATTTGTTAAGCAAATACAACAAGAAAATTTTGTTTCAGAAACATATCAGTAACTTACCTAAACCCAAAAAATAATAAAGCAACAATTTGGTCACCAACTCAATTTTTTCTTGATAAAAAACACATATAATTAAGAGTAAAGAGTAAATTTGCAAACTTAGATGCTGATTTTAATCAAAAAAATCCAATTTTGCTGCATAAAAATCACTCTTTAACAGACATAATAATTAAAGAATTACATGTAAAAATGAAACATGCAGGTGTATATAAACTTCTAGCTATAATAAGAAAGGAGTTTTATATTCCAACAGCATATTCAGTAATTAAGAAAAACATTAAAGACTGCATCAAATGTAAATTAATGTATGGCAGAACCATAAAAATTAATCAGAACCATTACAAAGATTATAGAATAAATCCATCTCAAATTCCATTTAGAGAAATATTTCTTGACCACATTGGACCTTTTAATATAAAAATAAATAATGTAGTAGAGAAGATTTACATACTAATTATAACTTGCACATACACTAGAGCTGTAAACCTTGTTCTATGTAAAAATGTAGATAATAAATGTTTTATTTCTGCTTTTCAATTTCATGTGTTTGACTTTGGATTCCCACAACTTATAGTTAGTGACCAGGGAAGTAGTATCATAAGCTAAATCATTTGAAGAGGCCTTTCATGATGAGGAAGATGTAAAAAATTATTTAACTCTCCATAATATTAAGATTTTAGAGTTTTCACCATACCCTGGTAAAGCTAGTTTTCTGGGAGGTTTAGTTGAATCTTTAGTCAAACAGGTGAAAAATATAATATACAGTGCTATAGGAAAAAACATATTAGAGCAGGATGAGTTTTCTTTATTAGTTAGGGAAGCAAACATGCTTGTAAATAAAAGGCCGGTAGCATTTAAGCCAATATTAAGAAACCCTGAGGTGGATCCAAATATCCCATTTGCAATAACACCGGAGATATTGCTGAAGGGATATGAGGTTCCAGCTCTGGTTGTTTCTTCTCATTTATTTCATGATGGTATAGATCATTCAGATGATCCTGATTGGTCTCCTTGTGAACCTGATCAGGATCAGTTATATTTGACTTTTCAAAAATACAGAAAAGTGAAATCTAATTTGAATGATTTGTACTATGATGAATTCTTAGCAAACCTACAATATCTTGCCACTAACCAGCAAGATAAATATAAAAAAAACACACACACTTCACTGGGAGTTGGAGATGTTGTTGCCATTAAAGAAAAATTTTGTAAACCATACTTTTACAGTATGGGGACAGTACAAGATATTGAAAATAATAGTTTAGGAGAAACTGTTTCTGTAAAAATTAAAAAACCTAACCAAGAAATTATAACCCGACACACATCAGATATTATATTATTAATAAAAAAACATACCCAAATTTCATGAAAATCTGCCAGAAACAGTTTCCACCCCTAATGATAAGAACAATGATACTGACAGTAGAGTAAAAAGGAAAGCTGCAGTTCAATGTAGAGAGCTACATAAAAAGCTCATAAATAAAGGGCAACTTTAGTATCTCCAGCAGTGGGTATCTAATGGGTATCTATGTCCTTCTGTAATAGAGACATTGATTTACATTTGATATAACAATGTAAAGTGTATTTGTTATCATGTTTGCTTTGCATGTTTTTCAAATGGGTGTCTGTGTCCTTCTGTAATAGAGACATTGATAAGCATTTGAAATAACAATGTAAAGTAAAATTTGTTATCAAATTTACTTTGCATACTTTTCAACATTAAATTATATTAAGATATATATATATATTTGGCCTCCTCCCAGTGTTAAAAAATATACATTGTATAAATATATTATGTACCTTATACAATGTATATTATTTTATTTTTTGGTTACTATACAATATAATATATATATATATAATCATCATACTATATATATATAATATTCTTATATATATCACTACACCTATCTATATATAATATAGGGTATATATACTAATAATATAGCTTTTATATACTGATATATATATATAATATACTATATATAGTATATATTAGCTTATAGTATAACATTAACATAGTATATATATGTATGTATCAATATAGTATACGTATAGTACTGTCTATAGCTATATATTAGTAGGTAGGTAATATTATAGGTATATATATATTAGTACTATATAGGTAATATAGTAGTAGTATGCTGATAACAATAGTAAGTATATATATTATATAGTAATTATGTATATATACGTATATATATATAAATATACTCCCCCCTATATATATATAATATTAGGGATGTACCGGAACAAGGTTCCGGCGTTAACTTCCCGGCCGGAACCTCGATTTTTTTGGAAGTTCCGGTTCCGGCCGGAACTAATGGTCTCGCGGCCGGAACTAAACGGAACTTTCTACTTTTTCAAATGTCTTTCCTTAAAAAATTCAGTAACTGATTTGTCATTTACTCAGTTATGATTATGAATAAAATAATGTAGAAAATTGATATACCAACTTAGTGAAAAATATACATTATAACAATCGATATCGCTCTAATACTTTCGAACTTTATATATGAAACTTATTTCAGACTTGAACCGGTAGCATATCATAACTATTCCAAGAGAGAGTTTGTGGATTTTTTTTGATTTTTTTTGAAAATTTTTTTATTTATTTTTATTTTTTTAGACAAATATGATATTTTTTTCAATTATTATTTTTATAAATTAGTTATATAAATAATCATAATTATTACCTAAATAATAATAAGTTTAGTAAATATAATATTTATTTAAATTAAGATTTAATTATAATATAATTCATTAACATACATATATATACTATATATTATATATA
>JABUQX010071729.1:40000-41603 GCA_015478945.1 Trachelipus rathkii | reverse complement strand
ACATTGCAATCGATATATCACCTGATAAGCTTAATGTAGATGGCTGAATAAAATTAAAACATAAAATAGAAAAGAATAATGTCTTAAAATAAGTATCTATGCTAATAGGACATAAATTAACAGTTCAGCGTAAGAAGTTAGTTACATTCATATCTGTTTGCATTTTTGAAAACACATTGCTGTAGAATTGTTGTTTCATAGTGATAGTGGAAGAGAAATGTCAATACAAAAAGATACGACTCAATACAATATGAAGAGTAATACAATATAATATAGAATATATTAGTTCTCTTTAGAGAATACAAGTGAGGACACGGATATAAAATAAGATAAACAGCAAAGAAGGTTGTAGCGACTCATTGATTTCTTATAATGCACAGCAGTTCAAGTAAATCAATCAACAACTGAAATCTTAGGTTGTATTCTTTTAGTAAAAGAAAGGATATAATAGTAGGGATACTAAACGACATGTAGGGGGGTAACAGCAGCCAGAAGATTATTAGCGGAAGAAAGGTATATACTACGAGCGTGGGCGTGGGAGTAGCATCATAACCCGTTTTTCCACTACCCCGTAGGGAGGGCGAGGAACGCCCGCGACAACCAATAAAAGAGGCGGGGGTTCGCCGGAAGGCGAGACGCCCCGAATCCTGCATCAGGTGCGGTATACCTTCGGGTATTCTTTAGTTAAAGAGAATTAGATTGTAGGAGCAATAATTGAATATATATGAGACTGAGTTTATTTTCAACGATAGCTCATTTACCAAATTATGAAGATGTCTAAATAAAAATCATCTTCTCTTATCATTATTATAAACGATTACTAAATAACATTTCATAACAACTAATTTTTTTTTAATATATTTATTTGATTTTTTGAAATTGTGTAATCTTGAAAATTTCCTCATAATTAAAAAATTTTATTCTCACATCTACAGATAAAAATGTGGTAGTCCTTTTTCGCTGGTACAGTAATGCTATTGTAGTTTTTGAGATACAGCTAACTATCAATTTTTAATGTGAGGCCTTAATACGTGTATTATAATGATTTATATGTGTGAATCTTGAGTGTTCATGTCTTCTATTTTTTGTATAGCACAGATTTCCTCGTCAAGATAAAATTATGTTACTCGAATCTACACGGCAAATTACAAAAATCAATGTTATTGCATTTATACCTGATGCTTATATAACTATGATGCTATAGCATACTGAGTCTGTACGTTACTCTAAACGCAATTATCACATATATATACTATATAACCTATATATACAGTATATTATATATCAAAAAAAAAAATAAATTACAATAATAGTATGGTTTAGGCGGTGATATTAGTTACGCCTTAAATGCTTAAATTATGCTATAGTATATATATATAAGTATAAATATAGGAAAGTTAGGCTTCTTATATTATCATATTACATGTATTTATAATTTACAAGTTTATACAACTATTATACTATTAATAATATAATATAGTATATAATATATATATATTAGTATATATACTATTATATATTATAATACTGTCGCATAGTGTATTCTAATATTATTGAAAATGATTACATGTCTGCGAAAAAATTCAGGGAAAATTGCCTAGCA
>JABUQX010071729.1:0-30000 GCA_015478945.1 Trachelipus rathkii | reverse complement strand
TTTTTATTTTCAGTTATCTTTTATTATGATTTTCAAATTTAAATGTTTTTTCTTAAATTTCTATAAACTCAAATTTAATAACTATTTCATATTAACGATATATATTAAATTATAGATATATTATGATATATTTAATATTTAGTTTTTATTATATTATATAAGCTTAGTATATATACTACTATTTAGACTATACATATATGAATATTACAATATAAGTGTTATATATAATAGTATAAATATATATATTATATAAATATATATAATTAAATATAATTATATATATATAAATAATATATATTATTATATATTATATATCCATATATATATATAATAAATATATATCATGTATATATATAATAACTACTTAATATAATTTAAGATATAACCAGTATATATATAATAGTATAATATAATATAATATTATTATATATATATGTATATATATATAATACTTTATTTAAGAAATTATACTTATATATATTTATATTTACTATTATTATTATTATATAAGAGTATATAATTTCTTTATTAGATTTAAAGATAATTATACTATATATATATATATATTATATATATTATATATATATATATATATATTATATATCTATATTTTATATTATATATATATATATACTTAGTTATATATATATATATATATATATATATATAGTATATATATATATTATATATAATATATATTATATATATATATATATATATACTATATAACTATTTTATTTATATATATATATATATAATATATATATATATATATATAATATATATAATATATATATTATATTATATATATATTATATATATATATAATATATATAGTAATATTTATTATATAATATTATATTTTTATATATATATATATAATTATATATATATATATATATATATAATATATATACTATATATAAGTATATAATTCGATATATATTATATATATATATACTATAATATATATATATATACTTATTTACTATATATATATATATATATAGTATAAAAGAATTATATACATAAGCACTATATATATATAATATATACATATATATAAGATATATTATATATATATATTCCCCGACGCTATATATATAGCTATATTATACTATATATATTATATAATATATAAGAATATATATATATAGTATATATATATATATACCTATATAAGTATATATATATATATATCTATATTTAATATTTATATATATTCTATATAGATATATATATATTATATATATACTATATATATATATATATATATATATATATAATATAATCATTATATATATATATATATATATATATATATATATATAATATATTTATATATTTTTTTTCTTTATAATTTATATATATATTTTTATATATATATATCGTATATATAATACTATCGATCTATATATATATATATATATATATATATATATATATATATATATATTATATATATAATATATATATATATATATATATATATATATATATATATATATATATATGTAGTAATTTTCTAGCCAATTACTACTTGGAAGGTTTGAGAATAAGATTCTGGAAACTTCTTATTCTTTATTCAAATGGAAACATCTTTCAGTTCCGGACATCAATAAAAGCATGAGTAAAATAAAGCCATATACTAACAACCTAGAAAGTAAAATCAGGTTTCGTTCATAAGCGGGAGCATTCCCAACAAGTTATTATACATAAAAATAATATATAGTTAGAAACAATATATTTAATAAACTCTATTAATAAACTTCAATTTCATTATTCTTTACCTTGAAATATAATACAATATAATAATTGGAAATTCTTAATATGAAATTTTAGTATATAATATAACATGCATTACATGGTAGTTAATAATCACATTAATTACGCTTTTAGATTTTAGGCAAACACTGGAAGATTATTAAAGATTACATAAATAGTTGGATATAAATTAAAGAGAGTTTACCTTCACTCGTACATATTAAAGCTCGCTACAATAATGGAGCTGTTTGGGTACATCAAAACGTATCAAATTATAACCTGTAAGATTATGGCAAGAATAAATGACATTTTTATATCCCCCCGCAAAATTAGTTATAACATTCAAGATATTTTAAGAATTAATATATATAATTTACTATAGATTATTCTTCCATTATATAACTATATATTAGGGATAGATAGCGTATATATATATATATATAGTATTATAATATAAATAACTCAGTTATATATAGTATAATATATATTATAGCTTATATATTTATATATTATTTTCTAATATATAATATATGTATTATTTATTTTATTTTTTTATATTTTTATACTATATTATATAGTATAGCTTATATATATATATTATAGTATGTATGATATATATATAAATATTATATAATTATTATAAAATAATATATAAGAATATATATATATATATATAAAGTATATATATATATATTACATATATATATTATATATATATAGTATATACATAGTATTATATATATATATATGTATTATATATATGCATATTATTTTATTATATATAAATATATAAGTATATACTACTAATATATAGGTTTTTCCTAATGTTAATGTTAGCCTATTAGTAAAAGTTTAGGGTATATTATATAATATATATATAGTATATATTATATAAACTATATATAACAGTAGATGGATTAATATATACTAGAGATTTATCTATATATATATGTGTAATAGTAGTGTATGAGATAATGTATTACTACTATTATTAGCCTACACTGGAAAATTATAATATAATGCTAACTGTTAGACCTGTAGCTATAATATATAAGTTTTTTATTATATACTATAATGTATTAGGCATTCTCATTATATATGTATATTCAGTTATTTATATCCGTTAATTAGTTATGATAGAGTAGTAATATAAACTGTAACGAAAATATGAGGTATTACATTATATGTCACATTGGACTATAGAAAACTTCTAATTTTAATTTTGGTTCCTGCTACCACCAAAGATACGTTTTTATTGCTATTTTTTTTTTTTTTTTTTTTTTTCTTTCCTTTCATCACTTTTCGTTCTAAGCTGGCAAGTCGACCGTTCACTCTTATGTCTGCAGGAATAATGCCGTAGCTTTGGGCGCTCTTGCAGGAAGCAAGTGCTTGTTTACCTGTTTCAGAGTTAGTCATTCGGGTGGGACCGAATTCCTTACCATAAAAGGAATTGGAAATTGCAAAGTGGAGAGATTACTAATAGCGAAAGGAATGTGATGTTGCTTTGAAACAATCGTTTTAGAACGTTATTTTGGGTTCAGAAACGATTTCTTAAGAAGGAATTCGACAAAGGACCCCCTTGTGAAGAGAGTCTTTTACCTTAAAGACTTAATAAGCATACGTCACATGATCTTCGGATGAAGTTATAGTACGAGAGTTAGGGAGAGGCATAGGAGGTCTAGAAAGTAAAGCCAACCGTTGAGTTGGGGTCGGAGAACGTGGTAAGGATCGTATCTGAATGGTGTAATCAGAAGGCGCATCTTCAGGTGCTAACTGTATTTGTACGTTGGGTGTGGGTACAACCTGAAATGGAATGTTCTCATTTGGTTTCGATGCCTCTGATATGCATTTTCTGCTAAGGTATACTCGTTTGGTCCAAACAAAGTAAGCGATGACAAGGATAGCGAGGAAGAAAATGGTTCCTGAAGTTCCTCCTCCGATATATGGTACTTATATATAAGATATATACATATACATATTATATATACTATACTACTTAATATATAATAAGTAACTATATATAAGTCGATATATATATATAGCCGCAAAAGTCTATAACTGACTAATGCGAAAAATCCCTCTGTCCCCTCACTTGCTTCACGTTTCCACGATTTCCTAATTATAAATAAAAACCTGCTTATTGGCAACATCAAAAAAAACTCAAGCCATCCCAAACTAAAAAAACAAAACCACTCGAAGTCATGATCAGCACAAATTTACCTCTATCTGCCTAACTACGAGTAGCAAAACTAAACAACTCTTTATAAAACAATATGGTACTTATGCTTCTTTCTCCGGCGCTCCCAAAGGCAAATGACATGATTCATTTTAAAGCTTTTGACTTGCACTCTTAATTTGTATATCCTAAACAACCAGTTTAATTTCGAAACAAATTTTCTCTACACTTTGCCTTTTCAAGACTCACGGACAACACCAATCGAACGTATTTGCTCTCGACATTCGATATTTATTGCACTGACCGAATTGAACAAGTCGGTGCAAAAGTGACGAGTCTTACGCCCTGTCTTCGCGAAGACTCTGAGACAAGATATGCGGCACAGAGATTTCTACTGCCGCGTATGCGTGTAAACATGAGATACTGGTATATCATATGGTGCAAGTAGTTTACAAGTTTCAAAGCGAATGGCTACAACTTACACAAGTTTACTGAACCCAATACTAATCTTCAATTCAGATGTTAAAATATAAGTGCTGTAATTGAACGCTTAATTGCCGTCATAACTATCAGAGACAACATTGTTGTTGATAAGACTTTTACCTCAAATATCAACACCTAGAAATAGGTGTAACAAAATTCATCCAACTTTGGGAATCACTGCGTTAGACTAACAGGAAAAATGTAGATGTGAAAATGATTGACTAGCAACTTCTGAGAGACCCCTCCTTTGGAAGCCGGGAACCTCTCCTGCATCATACAGAGGGCCCCCAAGTCTCCTTTCTGTATGATCTTCCTCTTCCTCCAGGCGTCAAGATTCCAATCGGTGGGTCGCTGAATAGCTCTCGGAATCATAATATAAAGTCTTCCCAGACGAATGCTGACTCTCAACATATCGTGACTTTTGTCACGGATCTCCACGAAAACTGGTTATACATTTACCTATTATTATATAGATTTTTCTTCAGCATAACTGTCGAGAATATTTTCGTAACTTTGAAAAACGAATCGAAAGACTAATCAAAGCACATCAACAGAAGGGTATTTGTCTTCAGGAGCTGCATCTGCGCCACCTAGACCTTTTCCCACCATCCATGTACAGGGAGCTCATATCACTAAATCGTGGAGCTAACGGTAGTGGGGGGAGAGCAGCAATTTTGCCTCACGAATCTGTTCAGTTCACTCGGATTCCCCTCTCGACTTTGTTACATGCAGTGGAAACTAGAATCCACCTCCAACCGCCGTTTACCCTGTGTTCAGCGTATATGGCACCCAACTGTAAGTACACTAAGGCCGCCTTTCTAACATTGTTCAGGAGTCTCCAAACCCCAAAGTTACAATAGCAGTGGTTCTTATCCTGTTCTCCGGTAACTCAATGGGATTCGCGAAAGCTTGAAGATATTTTATGATCATTTGCTTTTAAAAAGGAAAAATGAATGAAAGAAAAGGAAAGGATGAACAAATTTCTTCTGCTTTCTTGTATAAAACTTTTATAAGGTGTTCCTGATGTTTTTTATATTAAAATTACCTAATATCGTCTTTGCTCTATAATGTTTTTTTTAATTATATGAACATGAAATGTTCCCTTCTCTCCAAATGTTAGAAGATCATCGATTTGAAACTTTGAATGAATATGTGATGCACTTTAAGGTGTTAATTCTTAAGTTAATTCATGGTAGTCTGAGAAAGAAAAATTTAAAGGAAGTTCGTGGAGTGAAAAATATTTAAAGGGGTCCCCGGAAGCCAAAAATATTTAAATGGGAACCGTGGTAAAGCAAAGATTAAGAACCGATGTTCTATAAAATCTCACAATAGTTCTCTTAGGTATGTCTAAAAACAGATCTTTCAACATTTGAACATTTTAACATTGGTACTTCTTCCTGTCTCGCCATCTCATTGTTCTTGATCTCTACTATCGATCGTTTCATGTGTGGAAAGTTCTCCGTTCCTCTGCGGAAGTGACCACTATTCGATCCATATAACATCTCTAAACCCTTGCCACTTACTTCAAGCCACTTACTTCCCAGTCCTTCCTTCAACAACCCTATTTCCGTTTCCTCGAGACACTTTCGTCCACTTGCAATAAACATCCCCCAAAGCCACAAATCAACGACTTCAGTTTGAAACTCAGATTGTGTTTGGATAATAGGGAAAAGCGGAAATATTTTCAATTGTACAAACAAACTCCCCCTCCATTCAGCTTGATTCTTTTTAAAGCTGGTATCCGTTCCAGGTGCCTCAACTGACGAACGAGAGAACAATATTCCGTAATTACGTCTTCAACGTTAATTCTTCCACACCCTTATTTTCAGTTTTCAAGGTGTACTGAAAATTTTCCTAAATCGCCATAAGGATCCACATATACCCCTTGCATATGGCCTGCAAACCTTGATTGTCATTGTTGCTCCAAGGATAGTTGCTGATAAACTGAGGGTTTACTTTGCTTCTCGCTCCAATGAGTCTCGATACCGAGAACCGTTAATATCAGATAGGTTAAGAGCAGAAATTCTAGATTTTTGGTCCCACCTGGAGAGGATCTATATTATAACAGACCTTTCACAAGAGAAGATACCAAAAAGCGTTAAAGCTGGGTAAAGACGGAGTGCCCACCCTGAAGGCATTTTCTTTCACCCGAGTCCCTCAGCTTTTCCCCCTAGGTTATAACACAGAATATGGGGTGAAGGGTTTCTTTCTTCACGTTTGGTTGACAGCATTTTTCGTCCCCATTCCAAAACCTGGGAACACCCAACTTCCACAAACAACCATCGACCCATCCTCTCTTTCTGTTAGACCACGACGTGCCTAACCACTCGCTTTTCATAAACCGACTCTGGCCGTTATCTTTGTTCTTAAAACGGTATACGATTTCACCTTCACTCCCTAGGCCTCATGGGATAACTCGACCTTATTCTTCAATTCATGATGCCAGATCATTCATTTCAAGTCAGGTGCAGCACTACTTTGTTAAGACATTTTGTCATGGAAAAGGGGATTTTGCAGAGCATAATGTTGAGTGCATTGTATTTTAAAATAGGGTTTAATCGAGGGTCGATAACGTCTCATGCTCAGTTCTATGTTCTCTTTATGTAGACGATCTTGCACTGTGTGTCACTGGAGTAAAACTTCCTTGAATTGTGTGTCAGCTTCAGCCTGCTATCGACAAGGTTACGAGGTAAACGGTAACAATCGCCTTTATATTACACCTATACGACTACCCCACCCACATGGAGCCAACCATAGGATTCTTTGGTTTATTGCTCGATGATCGACTTAACCTTCCTCACATTAATCAATTTAAACTAGAGTTTAAGCTGGAGTTTTTTGCGGCACCTCACCTGTAAGACATCGGGCGCGCACAGAAAGACTGTGTTGTACCTCTACGTCATGCTACTAAGAGCTAAATTGGATTATGGCTGTGTAATATATGGACAGACCTTCCAATCATATCTTCGCCTTATTTTGAATGGAGGTCTGCTGATTGCAACAGGAGCATTTCGGTCATCGCCGAGGGAGAGCCTGGAAATGGAGACTAGGATGATGCCTTTATTCCTGCGGAGAGAACAGTTCATGTGCTCCTTACTCCTGTTGATTCAGGTCCCTACTTCCTCAGCCTTGTCCCCTCTAATAGGGCGTCTCCACCACACTCCTGCTTATTAGCCCTTCGATGGGGTTGTGACTCCTATCTCTAATTTCTTCAGGCTCTTTCTGTGATCGGTCTTGTGTTACAAATTCGGCAATATTCATGTGAAATGAGTTTGTCCTCTATCTATTGTTAGTTTCGTTATATAGTCTTTAACCAAAGCAGAAGTACATCCGGTAAAGTTCTAGGGTTTCTTTATGTCTCATGAAGAAACCTATAAAGTATTGACACCTGTCTATACTGGTAACTCCAAAATGGATGACGGAATGGGAACATCATCTGCCTTCCCGGATCTCACCATTTCCCACACCTTGATAACCTATACGTCCATCTTTTCTGCCTAGCTGATAGCGTTGGCTGTGACTATGGGCAGAATTACATAGTAACATCAAACTCGAACAAAATAATCCCATCTTCTCAGACTCTAGAAGCGCATTCTTGTCATTGTTCGACCAGCTTCTAGAGTCTGAGAAGATGGGATTATTTTGTTCGAGTTTGATGTTACTATGTAATTCTGCCCATAGTCACAGCCAACGCTATCAGCTAGGCAGAAAAGATGGACGTATAGGTTATCAAGGTGTGGGAAATGGTGAGATCCGGGAAGGCAGATGATGTTCCCATTCCGTCATCCATTTTGGAGTTACCAGTATAGACAGGTGTCAATACTTTATAGGTTTCTTCATGAGACATAAAGAAACCCTAGAACTTTACCGGATGTACTTCTGCTTTGGTTAAAGACTATATAACGAAACTAACAATAGATAGAGGACAAACTCATTTCACATGAATATTGCCGAATTTGTAACACAAGACCGATCACAGAAAGAGCCTGAAGAAATTAGAGATAGGAGTCACAACCCCATCGAAGGGCTAATAAGCAGGAGTGTGGTGGAGACGCCCTATTAGAGGGGACAAGGCTGAGGAAGTAGGGACCTGAATCAACAGGAGTAAGGAGCACATGAACTGTTCTCTCCGCAGGAATAAAGGCATCATCCTAGTCTCCATTTCCAGGCTCTCCCTCGGCGATGACCGAAATGCTCCTGTTGCAATCAGCAGACCTCCATTCAAAATAAGGCGAAGATATGATTGGAAGGTCTGTCCATATATTACACAGCCATAATCCAATTTAGCTCTTAGTAGCATGACGTAGAGGTACAACACAGTCTTTCTGTGCGCGCCCGATGTCTTACAGGTGAGGTGCCGCAAAAAACTCCAGCTTAAACTCTAGTTTAAATTGATTAATGTGAGGAAGGTTAAGTCGATCATCGAGCAATAAACCAAAGAATCCTATGGTTGGCTCCATGTGGGTGGGGTAGTCGTATAGGTGTAATATAAAGGCGATTGTTACCGTTTACCTCGTAACCTTGTCGATAGCAGGCTGAAGCTGACACACAATTCAAGGAAGTTTTACTCCAGTGACACACAGTGCAAGATCGTCTACATAAAGAGAACATAGAACTGAGCATGAGACGTTATCGACCCTCGATTAAACCCTATTTTAAAATACAATGCACTCAACATTATGCTCTGCAAAATCCCCTTTTCCATGACAAAATGTCTTAACAAAGTAGTGCTGCACCTGACTTGAAATGAATGATCTGGCATCATGAATTGAAGAATAAGGTCGAGTTATCCCATGAGGCCTAGGGAGTGAAGGTGAAATCGTATACCGTTTTAAGAACAAAGATAACGGCCAGAGTCGGTTTATGAAAAGCGAGTGGTTAGGCACGTCGTGGTCTAACAGAAAGAGAGGATGGGTCGATGGTTGTTTGTGGAAGTTGGGTGTTCCCAGGTTTTGGAATGGGGACGAAAAATGCTGTCAACCAAACGTGAAGAAAGAAACCCTTCACCCCATATTCTGCTGTTATTAACCTAGGGGGAACAACAGGCTGGATGGGACTCGGGCCGCGTGTGATAAGAAAATGCCCTTCAGGGTGGGCACTCGCCAGTCTTTCACCCAGACACTTACTAAATCGCCTTCATTGTACGGCATTCTGCTTCGGTCTGATAGATCCACTGCACGGCCCGCACACGCAGTCTGTGTATCAATAGCCTAGAATCCTTCCAGAAATAGGGCGCTACAAAATCGGCCTAGGAATTTCTGCTAATTAAATCCTATCCTGATCACCGTCTAGTTACGCGTGTCGTGCGCATATACCACGAATTACATCAATCGCGGCAATAGTCCGTCACGGAGACTCGTTCATCCATCTGCAGCAGGCACCAGCAAACAGCTACAACCCTCAAGTTTCTCATCACGGCAACCTATCACTGGTCTGGTGCATAATAAAGCAACAACTGACGAATCAGGTTTGACAGGCCATATCGCACGAAGGAGGCCAATGTGAATCCTGTCATGGCGATTTCAGGAAAATTTCAGTACATCACCTTTCGAAACTGATACAAACTAAGGGTGTGGCAAGAAATAACGGTTGAAGACGTAATACGGAAAATTGTTCTCTCGTTCGTGCATTGTGAGGCACGCATGGCAACCCGGATACCAGCTTTTTAAAGAAATCAAAGCTCCTGAAATGAGGGCGAGCTTTGTTCTGTGACAATCGGAAAATCTATTTCCCGCCTTTCATCCTATTATCAAACCACCAACTGATATTTCAAACTGAGTCTTGGGCATTTGTGCTGTTCGGGGATGTTTACTTGCATAGTGGCGAATAGGTCTCGACCGAACGGAAATAGTGGTCGTTGAAGCGAAGGACTGGAACATCAAAGTAAGTGCTTGAAGTCAAAGTCGGCAAGGAGTTAGAGACTGTATAGATGGATCGAATCAGTTTCACTTCCGCAGCAGTCAACGGAGAACTGTTCCACACATGAAACGATCGGATCAGGAGGATCCAACGAACAAATGAGGATGGCGAGACAGGAAAGAAGTACCCAATTAAAATGTTCAAAGTTGACAAGATCTGTTTACAACTAGCCCTAAAGAGAAACTATTGTAGCAGTTTATACCTCTTAGAACGATCGATTCTTAATCCTTTGCTTTACCACTGGTTCCCATTTACAACTATTTTTGGCTTCCGGACCCCCTTTACAATATTTTTCACTTCCACGACGACTTCCTTTAATTTTTCTTCTCTCGATCATACGCCACTCGAAATTAACTTTCAAGAGAATTAACACCTAAAGATGCCATCACATATCTCCATTGAAGTTCTCATAGATCGATGACGGATTCTCGACCTCTACACATTTGAAGAGAAGGGAATCATTTCATGTCATATACATGTAAAAAACAACATGGATTAGAGCACAAAGAACGATATCTAGTAATTGTAATATAACAAAAACATCGCCCATCAGAGCAACACACTATATCATAAAAATTTTATACAAGATAAGCAGAAGAAATTCTGTTTCATCCCTTTCTTTCACTTTCATTTGTTCCTTTTTTTAAAAGCAAATGACTCATAAGAGCATCTCAAGCTTTCGGCGGATCACCATTGAACAGTACGCGTGTACAAAGGCTCAGCGCAGGGCAAGGAGAAACAGAGCAAGTGAAAGAAAACGCGAGCGCGGATGGCGCGACGAACCTTGGGATTTATGCCTGGAGACTGCCGCGCCCGAGATCGTCCGCGAGAACCAATGTCGACTATCAGCCATAACGACAGCATACAACGCGGTCACGGAGGTACCGCTCGATTAAGCGGCCAGTTCTACGGCGCCTCTGTACTTAGCCAGTTTGAGAGTGGGCCATATCCAGCCCGAACGCCACTAGATCATCGCCTGCTCTCTGAGCAAAACCCCCTAACCCCATAGTCGATGTACCATACAGTACGTGAGGCCACACTATACCCATATTCAAAATTTGATCCTACCAGCAAACGTGTCTAATCCAAACCTACCGCAATGAATACAAATTCGAAGCGACTTCATAACACTACTCAAATAACACTTAGCCCGTAGCTTAACGCCTCCTCTGCTGCACCGATCATTCCCGCTGTCTTACTGGTGCAGACTCGGCGACATCGCTCCACACCTATCGCCATCTAATCCACCCACCATGAGTGATACAATCAGCTCCACACAACCACTGGCATTTCGTCACGAGGAGCGGCATATCCGAAATACAGGAGCTCGTGAACCTGAAAACAGTAATCTCGAGTGAACAAGAGCCGGAAGTGAGACCGCAACCGCCTGAGAAAATATGCTCTGCCTCGCTCACACCCGATCCCTGAGACTCACCGTATAAGACACTCCCTCAGCCAGATTATCAGGCCCAACACGATCATGGATCAAGTACGGCCAACAGAATCGGCAACAGACAATAATAAGCTCGTCTATCTATATAGACATCGCGTCACACGTATGGCGCTACACAGCCAGACAATCGCGTTAAATACTCTAATTAATGCCGGACTCATATGGTAGCACGAAGCGACGACGGCAGCGGCCTACACGCGCCTCGAGACATAGAACGGATCGAACACACGAACACAAGACAGTCCCTACCTATCAATCAGACTCGGCTCATCAGCCGCCGAGATTTCCCGATCACCCGCAACATACCATCAGCCACACTCCTGCCCTAGCTCTTGGCCATTGCATATCTACTATCCACACGTCTAACGATGCGCGACAATAATTCACTACCTCCTCCCGCCATCTTACAGGTCATCATTAAGCTATCTGCGAACCTGATCTCGACGACTCGTTTTCTATGCTCCAGCTTGATCATGTAGTCCTAGACTGTTCAGCTTTCTTACATACCAAGTTCAACAGATAAGCATACGCTATCTATTTCTCGCGACCACAGTGTCTCATTCGGCGTGACACGTCTACTGTAACACCACCATGTTACCACACAAATCAACTTCTATGTATACCGATTACTACCATTCTCTCATCTACACATTACACACTTATCTTACTATCATCACTCCCGACCGTTCCAGTACTATGAGCAATCGGAAAGTAGATTAGGAGCTATACTCGCCACAGATCTCACGCATCAAGAGTCTCTGCCATGCTATACCCTATCTAAACTCCGACAGTCGACCCTGTAGCAATCATCTTTCACGTACTGATCGTGGATCCGTACAAAGATCGTAGATCATCGCCAGCGTGCTGGAGCAAAAAGGTCACGAGTATGATTAAGAGAGTCAGACTGTCCACTACTACCAGTAGACAGCAGACCGCCTTCTTCAACTTGTCATTTTATCTGATCTCCCGTGAAGGAGGCGTAAAGCTGCAGAGGCGGCAATCTACCCCACCGATAATGCCGAAATACCCAGTGGTAATCTTGCAAGCCCCCTGAGAAAAACACCATCCGCGACGGACTCAAGCTCGCCGCAACCTACTACACCCATGACGGTCGCAGGCAAGACGCGAAGACTCATACAGAAAGGAGACTTCGCGGCCTCTGTATGTCAACATGATAGCAAGATAGGAACCAGATGGTGCGTGGTCTCCTCGGGCTCTCCAAAGGATCGGCAGGTCTCTCAGAAGTTGGCCTAGTACAATCAACTATTCAGCAGCATCTACAGTATTACCTGTACATAAGGCATCCTAACTGCACGTGAGATCTGCCAAATCAGAATATAGACAGAACATCACTCAAACGGTCCCCAGGGGTGTCTACAGCAGCCTGTAAAAGGTGCACACGCAAAAGTATCGAACTAACTATGACATTGACGGGTCCATGAGATGTAAATGGGGTCAACGATAGTGCAGCTCTCATTTTAACGCATTACTCATTACGTTAAACTGAATCTAAACTTCAGGTATTTTTCACTGAAACTACTATTGTTGTAAGTGCTTTGTTAGCACATTTCGCTCTTTAACTCTCGTAAGAACCTTATATCTCTCACACCTACTCTAGATCAGTTGATAACCCCAGCTGTATCATTACAGCTTACCAAGCCGCACCTCGCCTCATCGTCACTTCGTTCCATCCCTCCTGTAGTCTCCAGCTACGAAAACAGCGACCACACCGCAGTCACACTTCAGATATACCCTTCTCCGTCCTTCAGTCTCATCTGCATCCTCTCCTCACATGTGCTTTCCAGCAGAACGATACAGCGCCCGGCTCACGCCTCCCTGAACAGTACTTCTGGTAACTTCACCCATGGACACCGACTACCTCCCTGTTCCACCATCTCGTCAGTCAAGAACATAGCGAATGGAGAGGACAAATACGTTCATTCTGCTTTTCTGAAGTCTTCAGCTACAAGGGCAGAAGTTGTTAACCAAAATAATTTTCAAAAATATAAACTGTTGTAACTCAAAACTGTTAAATGGCCATCAAAGTTAAACATGCAATCAATGGTCCGATTTTGTTTTGGGAGCGCCGGCAAGAAGAAGAAGTGGTACATTATATTTTTTTTACTACAGAATTTTATGTTTTCGTACTCGTAGTTAGCAAAGATAGATAAATTATTGTTTTGTTTTATGACTCAGTTTTTTTTTTTTATTGATTGGCCATGCTTGAGTTTTTGTGATGTTGCCCATAAGCAGGTTCTTATCTCCTTAATTAGGAAATCGGAAACGTGAAGCAAGTGAGAGGGGACAGATGGGATATTTCGCATTAGTCATGTTGTTCATGAACTTTGGTCTATATATATATATATATAACTATATGATTTTATATACTATACTATATATATATACTATATATATACTCCTATATATATTACTAGCGTATACTATACAGTAATATACAAATATACTATATACTTATACATATATATTATATGATATACTATATATAATATATATATATATATTATACTATATTAGCTCTTTAGCAAAAAAACTCAATATCCATGTAAGCAGGGGGTCTACCCAAAACCGAAAAATATGGCAAGTGGTCTACGAGACAAAAATGTTTGGGGACCTCTGGTCTAACGGTTCCTCGTCAATCTAACGGACTGGGAAAGGTATGGTTTGTCACCCTCTAAGTGAGTAAATTAACCCCTTTATTAATTTTATAGCATTGGTTGAAGAACGCTCCAGAAAATAACAAAGATGTTCGCTGGTATTGGGAGTGATAGGAGATATATCAAGAGGTTGACGTGTGGAATGGGATGGTCAAGCACCGCAGAAGTAAGGGCTCCGAACCAAAATCAGGGAAAGATATTCTCTTTTTCCCGACCCCATCAGCACCCACTCTCCGATCATCGCCTCGCAGGGTAGAATCACCTCCCTCCCCAGGACGGCAGCAGCAGCGGCGGAAGGTCTTACAAGCCACTATCTCCGATTTCTCAACGGATGAGACCTCAATGTCAAAACGGGGTTGCCCCTCAGTTGGAGAGTAATCAGAAAAGTAAATAATTACGTTCAAGTAAGTTTTGGGCTCACTAGAGAACTGCTGAAACGATTCTATTCTGGGTGGAGCCTTGGACGGTAGCTTAGAGTGTAGAAATTGACTCTCCAATTTCATTTGGTCCACAGGAGTGCTCTGGTACGAGCGAGTGAGGTCCTTCAGTCTGAACGGCTTCCGTCTGTTTCAACTAGTCAATAACTCGATGTGCAAAAGAGTACGGATGTTTGGTCCACCTCTGGATGGGCGATCAGGACTCTAAGATGGTAGGTCTTGTTGCTTCCCTGGGGAAACAGGTGCTCGACATTTCCGCGAGATTGTGTAATGGAGATGAGGTCACATATGGTTGTTGGTTGTCAACCTCTGAAGCGATATCTTCCAAAGAATTCCACTATGTGAATCTAACGAGATAAGAATTTTGCTTAGGAGATGGAACTTAAGTGGTCGTTTGGACCAGAGTAAGAAAATTGGGAAGACAATTATTCCAAACAGGAATCTCCATCCCTGTAGGTGTCTTGAGGGAAGAGTTCGAGAGTCGAAAAATTTCCAAACCCCGCACGCAGTCGCAGTGTGCATTGCTAAAGGTAACAGTTGATTTAATAGTAGTTGCTTTTGCAAAAGATGAAGAAGAGACCACTCTTTTGCTCGGCGGGTGGCTGCAAGGCGATCCAGCTTATAAAATGCGCACTGTTCTATTATTTCCTTCTCCAGTATGAAGAATGGGAAGTGGAAAGAAGAGGAGTGATGTGGTCCCTAGCAATTTGGACAAAAAGGAGGGTTGTTACAGGTGGTGTGGAGAGAACGCTTTCCACCTTAAACATGCATATGGTCTGGAAGGATCTACAATATTTCCGGGGATGCCCAGATTTATGGCATTTAAAACACCTCCTCGGAAAGGTAACGTACTGTAAGTTCAAACCGTGTGCATGATAAAACCGAGTTTTATTCTTGTTGGAGGGAACTGTACAGAGAACTTAAGTGAGAAATAAGGGTTTGGTATAGAGGTGGTTCCCCTTATGAGGAGAGAATCGGTAGACATTGGTGATCGGCACGTGTCGTCGTTGTAAGCAAGCCAGTATATCTTCCACTGTGTTAGAATGGAATTCTGGGGAGTATTTCATACCTTTGGAGATGTTACGGATATCGTCCGATTTGGAGATAATAGAGATTTCCCCCATATGGATATGGAATGGATATGGCACGGACCAAAATGGATCCATTAAAAATTGGGATCTCCTTTACCTCAGTCAATCGGAGAAGTGTCTCCAATGCGTTAATGAGGACAAGATGGCTAATAGCAGTTAGCGGCCTTCATGTGCTGGTATTCAAATAAAATAAAGGGGATATGAATTTAGATCTTGAACTCCCTGATGGGGATCCGAGAACCAGTCGCGTAACTTGTTTCCTGTGTTGACTTCTAGTTGAAGACTTTGCTTGTGCGAGGCCTCTTGGTATGTCTGATGTGAAAATCGAGTCGTTGGTTTGTGCAAAGAAGCCATAACAGTCTCTACTGGTCGGGGAATAGTCCCAGAAACAGCTTTGTTGCATTGAACTAATGGTTGGGTGAACGAAGTTCTTGGACCAACTATTTCATCATCATGTGCATCGAAGCCTGTTATTTTCTAGATTTTTTGGTAGCAGAAGGAGATCGGGTTGGAAGCCCGATCGATGAGATCCCCTTTCTTTAAATATGTTTTTTACATTTATTTACCAACAAGTCCTTTTAACATCCACACCACAATAAATGAACACAAATAATAAAAACAGTGGTGAATATATTATGTATATTCTGGGAGCATACCGCGGAAACCGCGCCCACTTCACGCTCAGTGCTCAAAACCTCCCCCCTTTGGGGTGGGCTATGGGTGTGGCCTCGGAAATGCCTCCCGAAACTTCGCGTCCGGATCCTAAGTTGACAAAGTAAGAGTCGTGCATCACCCTTTTGTTAGACAGCCTCCTCAGTGGTTAGTCAATGTTCGGGTCCCCCACAATGGAAGACCCGGAGAAACGCGAGAATAACCAGTTTTTGGACTGTAACCTCATACACAAAGGAAGAAGGTTAAGATGGGCACAAGATCTGCACAATGACAGCAGCTCGATAGCTACCAGAATTCATGAGGGAACAGTTATTGAAACCTCCATAAGAGAGACCGACCTAAAATAAGTATGGTAGATTGGTAGTATGCCGCATGTACGAAAATATATTAAGCGAGAGGATCATAAATTAACTGGGGACAAGGAACGGGAATAAGATTATGGTTAGCCGATAAAATTTATTACAATTGAGAACAATCAATAATACTAATAATACACGACAATAATAAGAGTTGACAAAAATATAGAGATGGAAATAATAATATAATAATGACTATTTTTTTAGTTCCTGTACAGGGTCCGTTACTGGACACAGGGAGAGGCTATACTATGATGGAAAACCAACAACAGGGACGACACCTAGAGACAACGATAATGATGGACAGTGTTGGCAAGTGTGACAAAGAATTTTTTATTTGTACTTTTCTTTGTAAGAGCAATGGTTTAAAATTCTCTGAGAAAATGCAAGAAAACACAGAACTATCATAAATGAACGATTGGCTCTCCTACAGAACTATAAACCCAGACTAGCTGTCTTGGAAAGTGATGCGCAAAATCAAGGACAAGGAAAAAATCTTATTTCGAACAGCCGACTCACATAGATCACAACTAACAAAAACAGTGTACAGAACAATAAAGATTGAAATCGTGTGCAGCAACAGACGAAGAACACAACCGGGGGGGCGCTGGTCGCTTCTCGCCACATAAGGGCCCAGTAGTGCTTCACAATGCTATTGTCCAAGTGAGGCCGCGATTGAATTGACCTCACTGCGCCAACCGGGCCTACACGAGAAATTGATCAACTCTTTACGACTGGGGTTTATCAAACGAGCGCAACCTTAGCACCTCGGAATTCCTCTTCCCACAGTATTGACGTGCCACGTACGGTGATCTAAACACCCGTGTACGAAAAATGGCACACAATAATCAAGTAAGCGGGAAGGTGTTTCAAGTTGTAAGGTCTCAGGGAAATGGCAATTCACTTGCTGTTTGAAATGTGTGGCAGCAAGGCTGTTGAAAGCTGCTTCAGTCAGCCTGCTCAATTAATCCACTGGAATACCACATCTAGGCGAAACCCTATAACAAGGTTACTAAATCGTTTTTCCGTGAATGTGGAGCACGATAAGGACATTGTATGGCATAATAAGAAACCTAGGGTTCCTAGTTTGCACAAGGATGTGGATCAGCAAGAAGAGCACTTCTAGAAATCGGTAAATAAATAATTCAGTCGTAGACTGTTTTCCGAAAACACAAGCAAGAACTTCCTTGTGTATACGGCCAGGACTGCACCATTAATAGTGTAGCCGTTTTCAGAATCAAGGCCAAGAGCATACTGCTTGTTTATTTCGCCCAGGACCCGCGCCATCTACATTCGTGCGGTGATCGCTACATATCTCAAGCAGGCTGACGAGTGGGTGATCCCTTTGGGGCAGAGTAACTATCCTCGGAACAAGTACCACCAGCTGCTGTTACTCCACACAGACCGCTTTCTTGAACCCGTCCCGAGCTTATTACCGTACTAGGTTAAATTGCACAAGTTTTGGTTAATGGATAACGAAATGGTGAGATGAGCATCGTAGACTCTCGAGTTAGCAGGCTAGCGGCAATGGTCCATCAGTGCTTTGTTAGAGAGACAGTCATGATTCCACACAGTCTGGTTGCGGATACACCCACAATGCCCAAAAATTATCATAATCGTAAGGTAAAACAGCGTTGAGAGGACTCTGAATATATTCAAAGATGGAAGCTACAACCTGTGCAAACGGCGAGTAGTTGGGGTGAAGAGATACACTCTCAAAAAGAGAAGTCATAGCTGAATCTGTAGGGGTCTGATGGCGATAGTGAAGGCAGCACATAAGGTGCTCCCTCCGCAGCGGGCGATCAGAGGTATATTCCGCATGACGCACATAATTCACGTACTCCTACCCACCTCGGCTCTCCATTCAGCCGCTGATGATGATCAGATCACTGCCGCACGCGCGTCCCACTATCGCACAGACCCTCATATGTATGAGATCGGAGAAGGCCGTAGGTATGATAATACGAGGGGAGCTTATTGTACCATAGAACAGCACCACCACCATAGTCCATAATGACGGTAATAAGTATGAGAAGAACAACAATAATAAGAGCAACATAAGGATAATGACTATAAGAAAAACAACAATTATGATGATAAAATTAAGATTCGGAATGGGGAAGAAAAACAAACAAATAATAATAATAATAATAATAATAATAATACATCAAATAATAAATTTAATAATATAGTAGAACAATAATGAATTAATAATAATAATAATAATAACTAATAATAATAATAACTTAATAAGTACATAATATTGTATAGCCTATATATTTATTAAGTTATCCACTTGTGACTGAAAATAAATAGGTGAAAGGGAAAATTTGTGAAGGACAAAATTTAAGTGATACAATCAGTGAAATCTTGGACCAGAAGGGAAAAAAGGTGGGGAAAGCAAGATAAAACAGACACAATTAATATTGTAAAGGTTTTAGAAAATATAGAAAATAAGAACATTCGGTCCGCCCGAAATTAAAACGACTACTTAGTATTTCAGAATAACTGAATGACATAGTCGACACTCCACAAGAATGTTACCTTTTTAAATGTTGTTAATCTATTACTGATTTTAAATAGCCGAGCCTCTACCGACACGGAGAATATTTGATTGGCCAACCCCGCTTGAAAGAAGCTTGGAAAAACAAGTTCCTGCGAACGTGGGTCGAGCTCCCAAGGATCAGAATTCCAAGGACATTCCCCATTAATGATCTAAGAAATCATGAATGGCTTCGGCAAGGTAACCTCAGTTGTACTCTTTTCAGAAATCAACTCTTCACTTCTTCCTCTTTCTCTCTTCCTAGCTACTACTATATATACTACTATATAATTCTATTAATATATATTATATATACAGTATACAATTATATATATACATATCTATATATACATATATATATATATTATATCATATAATATATTATAGAATATTTCTAACTTTAATATATATATATATAACTATCAGATAATATGATATTCATCATCTACCTTCTTTCTTCAAGATTGGGGTAAGGTGCGTGACTATGTTACAGAAACAGAATAAGTGAGGTAGAAGAATATGAACAAAAGCTCTAAAAAGAAACCCCACGCCTTTACCGCCACCTTTCATACCTATTATTGGAACTCGTCGAGCACAGACAAGAATCCACCCCTAGCAGCTATCCAACGGGGAACCCAGCACGCACCCCTCCATTTGGCGATCTCCTTCAATGTGGTTCATCCCTTGGACCAGTGGTTCCCAACAAACAAGTCCACTCACAAAACCCCGCCATCATCATTATTATGCAACCTCTCTTCTTCCGTCTCTGTTCAAACTCGCAGTTCGTCTCTCCGCCAGGCATTCCTTTACGGACTCAATCACTTTTCTTCGGTTCCCAGCACACTTCCCAGCACACTCCACCACTATACATCCTGCTAACCAACGCCCGACATCATCCATCCTTATCCACGAATGACCAAACCACTGCTCAACTACTCTATCATTTATTCTCCCATTTAATCCCTTCTTCACACCACACAATCTCTCACGAATCCACTTCACTCCCTCATGTTTTATTCACATCACTTCCTTCCAAGTATCCTCTTTGACCCTACACGCCCACCATACAGATTGTCAAATCCATGACATCATGCATGTAGTTCACTTCTCAATCTTACCTCATCTTTACTCACCATCCATTCTCGATCTCTCGGCTACTGATTTGATACCGTATCCATTATAGCCATAACCATTCCAACCGTACACCACCGCCATGGTTACACACGTAGATTTACTACGCAGAACTAGCCGCTTACAACCCTCACTGTCAAGCAGCCCTGCACGACTATGCAAAAGCTCCACAACAACTACTAATAAGACACCTTTACCAACGGATGTACTAAAATATTCATCATTTCCACGCTAAAATATTATTTCCCATTGATCAACCCAACTCTTGCCCCTTACTACACTGCACATCCTTTCCCTTTTTCATCCAAACATACATCCTAAATTTTTAAATTCAGACACTTGTTTCCAGTTGCTCACCATCATCTAGCATAGCTTCACACCGAGACTGTCCTCACTCACAACCATAAACTCTTACTCTTATCTACGTTTACTTTCAAACCCCTCCTGTTTACACACCCGCCAAATCTCTCACCAATCCTCTCCAAATCTACTCTACAATCCTCTTCGAATCTCTCTACTAACTCCTCCGCGCAATATATATATATATATGTACTAATACTATATATATATATTAATAATTATATACATATAATAATATACTACTATTATGATATATATACACTATATATGGTTATATATATATTATTATAATATATATATATATATATATAATATATGTTATCACTAAAGGTTAAATAGGTCAGCATCCCGAAAAGAGGCCAGGCATGTAACTAAAAAATATAACAGCTAAACGAAAATGAAATAACAGTTTATTAATCAGGAGACATTTTACCCCTGAAATTAAAATTTATGACAAGCCAAATAACCTCTTTTTAAAAATGCTTCTCTTTAATGGTTGGTTGAAGAGTAAAAGCTTCGTATGTTGCAAAATTTGTAGAACTGTTATAGTCGGATCGGTCGAACGCGCGGCGCAAAGTTGCCCAAATGTTGAATTTTTTCGTTTTTTCACTTAAAGAATATTATCAGACATTTTTGATATGCAACGATGGACAGAGTCGGCGTTTCTCGGCCTACCGGGGACGACGGGGGACGAATCCAACCCCTCCTGTCCCGTTCCGTCGGCTCGACACCCCCTAAAAAGGATCTATCAAAAAGAATAAAAAATTAACATTTTCTCAAAGCGTAAAAATAAAAAATTGGTATTTGGCAACTTTGCTCTCGAGACTAAATCATCTTTCCTTGACTTCAGATTGAATCAAGATTTCATGCATAGATTATTAATAACACCTTTTCAGGTCTTTTATAATAAATATTATAGAATAAAATTAATTTTTTTTTTTTAAGTTCATCCTATGAAATGACTTGCTGATATCAAAAGTGAAGCTTATTACCCTCTAGATTTTGATTGTTACTCTTTACAGGCCTGGCCTCTCGGCGATGGCTGGCCATATATATATATATATATATATATTATATATATAGTATATATATACTATATATATATACTATAAATATAATATATATATAATCAATATATATATATATATATTATTAATACTATATATTATATATTTCATCTATAGAAATACATTAGAACAACGAGAACACGTACAAAGCTCTTCTTCTATTTCAACTCAAACCTATGATGTCTAAAGAACAAAGCAATTTAAAACCACTAGGAAATAAACACAAGAGGAATTAAATTTTATTTTTTTCTTTTTTTAAATTAGAAGTTTACGTTTACTCACTACCTTAAGGTCTCCTCCTCAGAACTAACAACGAAAATAAATTTAATCTTAACAAAATTAATAAAAACAAATAAAACAAAAAAACAGTAAAATCATACAAGTTAAAGAACAAAGACGACAAATATGACTATACTTATATATATATATATATATATATAATATCTTATACATCATTATATAATAATATATATATATACTATAATATATTATAATATATATTATATATATAATATATATATATAAATATTTATATATATTATATATATAATAAATGTATATTATATATATATATATAAATATATATTATATATAGTATATATATAATATATATATACTATCAGAGGTGGGCACCCGAAACCTTTTTTTTTAGTCCGCCATTCGCAATTCCGCTAACTTGTTTGGGCATTCCGCAGTTCGCAATTCCGCAACTTTTTCGCTTCGCCAGTCCGCTATTGCAATTCCATTCCGCAATTTTCGCAACTTTTTCTTTTTCGCCAGTCAGCTGTCGAAATTCCCGCAATTCCGCAACTTTTTCGGCTTCGCCAGTCACTACGCAAATTCAGCTAATTCTATCGATCTATAATTTTGTTTTCACTATGAAGCCTGCAGAGTCCCGCTCTAACAGTTTTTTGGCAGTGAAAACTAATTTCAGATGAAAATTACCTACAATTTATTATTATTTAAATTTTTATATTTTAATGTTTATTTTTTATATATGAACATATATGCTAGCTTGGTATAACAAATAGCCTATTATATAGATATATATATATACTATGTATATATATATAACTATTATATAGTATATATATATATATATATAGCGTATATATATATATATATATATATATATATATATATACTATATATATATAGTAATATATATATAAAATTCATATATATTATATTATAATATATATACCAGAGGTGGGCCACACTCACTAGGACTTATCCTGCGCGCTAGCGCACCTCCGCCCTCGAGAATTAAGTAGTCCGGCTAGCGCTCCTCCGGCACTTATTCAGTACCAGCAAACCGCGGACGCTATCGCAAGTGCCGCACTCGCACCGTCCGCACGTCTCCTCGCTATAATAACTGTGACTTCACAATCTTCATTATAATAATACTTAATAGTAGATATCCCTTACAAAAAATTTATTACTGAATATTATATGAAAAATTGAATGAATATTTACAAAATCTCGAGATTTTCCACTTCCTCCTCAATGTCGTCTTCAAAGGACAAGAGATTCCATATTACCTTTCAAAAGGATTAGGTCTCAAAATTAAAAGCAGTTAAGGCTGACCTCTTTGCCCTCAAAAATATCCCCACCAATACTAAATATTCGCTCTACAGCCGCAGAACTAGGGAGAGGTGTATTATATTTTATGAACAAGTTCAACAAATTCCTCCTATGCTAAAAGGGAAAGATGTCCTTGGTGAGAGGATTGCTGGGTGTTAGTTACACTCTCCAGCGAGTCAATGCTAATTTAAGTCTTCACCTAAACATGTCTGCCTCCCTTCGTGAGAATATTTTGATTCACCCTGTCACCCATAAAGAATGTCTATTTCGTCCACAGACATTTAGTAGAATTTGAAAGCCTCGACTCCTGCGAGTCCGTGCTAATGCTACCGTATCAGCTCCCCGTGTAGCACTTCTTACGTCCAATATTATGTCTATACATAACTTATACGATATTCACGTATTACTATACAGCTAGTACAGTGATAACATAATGTACTTATATATTTCCTTTTCTTATCACCTCCCTCTATTTACCCTCTCTCATCTAATCCTGTATACGCCCACGTATATATATATATATATAATATACTAATATATATATGTTAATCATTTTTTCTTTTAAAACCCAAAAATATTATATATAATAATATAGATTATATATATATAAATACTATTATATGATAATATATATATATTATATATACTAATATAAGAAAATTATGATATAATATAACTATGTAATATAATACTAGATACCCTATTATATACTATGTACTCTAATATCCTATTATATTTGGTTCTTACAACAGAAATGATTCAACATATTGTCCTAGTACCTATCCTAAGCCTAAGTCTATAAGTCATCATAAATTATAAGTTAATTAAAGTTATAGATGACGGTAATAGCCATTCACCAGAGTTGGCATAATTTAAAGTATATTTTATTTTAATATCGGATTTAGGGGAAAGGATATTTTTGGAAATGTTCTTAATTATTAAAAAAAACAAGGTCTTAGACTAAAAAGTATAATTAGCTATAAACTTAAAAATTAAAAATGATTATTTTCTTTTTCATAAAACAATAAGAATTCTTAATAAGTAAAAACTATAATTTTTCATTTGTTTTTAAAAAAAGGTGCCGGTACAAGTGCGGAAACTTTTTTTCATCCGCACGTGCAAGTCCGCCAATTTTCCTGAGGACTCCGCACCTCCGCTAGTCGCACCTATTCTGGTAGGTCCGCTCGGAGCGGACTAGCGACTAGCGGACTAGCGGACTGTATCATTGCCATTGATATTATTACATATTATATATTAATAATATAGTATAGTATATATATATGTATCTGGCACTATATATATATAATATCATATATAATAATAGGATATATAATATATAATACTATATTATATATAATTATAATAATAATAGTCAACCACCTTTTCTTTCCCCAAGACTGGGGGGAAGTTGGGTTCTTACATGCACCGGAAAAAGAGCTAAAAGTAGTAGACAGAACACATGGACACAAATCATACCTATACCTTAGTTATATACTAATTATACCTGATGAGTGGAGAACTCGTCTCAGTTCCAGAAAGTCCCACCCTAGAGCATCACGGACCGCGACGGACCCTCACTAGCAAATCGTCAGTTCAAGTGTAGAGTTCATCCCCTTGCCCAGGTGGCCCCAAAACCATACCTATTTACAAAAACCCCGTCATTCACTCCTATTATGCACCTTTCTTTCTCGCCTCTGCCAACTTACCATTTTCTTCCTCAGGCATCTCCTTTACTGAATCAGATCAACTTTTTGTTTTCTTCCAGCCGGTCGATTTCCAGCACACACCACTGTACATCCCCTTTAACAACCTATTGTCATCCAGTCTTTCCACATGGACCAAGCCATTCTCAGCGATACTGGTTCATTTATTCTCTCCTTTATCCCCTTCTTCACACCACAACACACAACTCTCCTAATACGTTCATTCCCTCATTTTATCAATTCTTCTCACACCAACACGCCCAAAGATTGTCCACAAACAAACAATTTTACCTTCAGTCACTACTCTTATCTCCAGACCTATTCTCCACTACTTATAACATTAATACTCGTAACAAAAACCTTCCATATAAGACCCTAGTGCCACTCAAGAACTTAGGCCCTTACATCCACCAACGAATTAATTGCAACAGCCACCTTACCTCCGCGTGCACAACTTTCCTTACTACACTCTGCATTCACTCTGTTACGTTATCCAGCTCCAACATACTATCCCTAAAATTTAGAAAACCTCACGACACTTGTTTCAGTCTGCTCACTCTCAAAGTCGTAACTTCATCCACCGAGGACTTTCCTCCACTCACAACCATTAACCTCCCTCTTATCTACCACTCAAATCCTTACTCACATCCTACCAAATCTTCTCTACCAATCCTCTTAAACTCTTTTCAGATTCACCGACACACATGTCCAACACATCGCGTTCTCTACAAGTGAGTACCCTAGGTAGGGGCACTCTGTCCACATCTCCTATCCATTTCTCCATCTCATTCTGATACCATTCTAATCTCTCTCTCAGCACACACACTACCTACACATACATTGTCAAAGCGCGCCAATTTTCTAACAATCATTGAGTATTATCATAAACTCTAACCGAAGTGCCAACCAGCCACCATCCGTTCTATCCGCTACATAGTCTAACCATAGTCACGTGTGATGCTTATGTACACGTGCTTCGCCACCTCGCGCGATGCACTTCTTTTTGATTCATTCAGCAAGCCTCACACCAGCACGCTCCTCCATCGTCAGGATCACCGCTTTTCCACTACACAATGAACTGTCCAATAGAGTCGTCTCCCTATTCAATCCTATCATACGCCTGTTTGCAAATTCCAAAGAACCTTACAATAACAAATTCTATCTTCTCCCCTCATTTTCTCAATCAAATTTGTTTAATTAAATATTGATTCCACATTATCCACTACCAATTCCTACAAACGCACCCTATGTTCTTTTACCAATCAGCCTTCAGTCATCGGGACGCACTCTATGACCAAAATCACCAGCACGATATATCTGTCCCTACAAACACTCAATACACAAATTCCCCTAAGTTCCTACAGTTCACCCTTATCTCCCTTACCTTATATAAGGTACTATTACTCCTCCTCCAATTCCTAGGAACTATACCCTCCATAACGCTTTATTGCACAAACTTCCAAATGCATTCAATCACCATCTCAACTCCGTTCTTGCTCATTTCACCAGCAAATTTCATCCTATACCTGCAGATTACCATTCTTGTCCAACGTGTCTCACGGATCTACCCATACCTACCCTCCTTCCATCCTATGACAATCATTAATGAACCTCATCCCAAAAATATCCCATTTCCTTCCTGCACCATCAAACCCATACACACACTTCAGTATCACCCTCTTCTTTATTTCTGCCAGTATTATACAGATTTTCGAAGTGTTCTTTCACACTCTCCCTCACATGCTGATTACTATCAAGTTTATACGAAAGCTAAGCTAACCCTCCCCTATTCATTATTTATATACTGGTGAGCATACGATTCTCTTATTTATTCAACTACCTATAATCATCCTCTTCGCGCTTCCTTTCAGTCAAGACAGTAAGTCATTTCCATATAGTTCCCTTATTGCGTATATTTAAGAACCCTCATATTCATGCACTCCCTTCCAATAACTAGTTCGTATCATCATATATTGTATCTCTGTTTTTAATACCCTCCTTACAGTTAGCAAGCTTATATATCTTCTCTTTTTCCTCTTTTGATACTTCAAACATTCGTTCCTTTTTGCAAACTTCTTACCACTCAGATACAATACTAATATAAAAACTATAATTACTATAATATATCACTATACTATATTCCATATATATATATCAATCTACTATATACTTAAGTTATATTATATTCGTATATATAACTTATACATAATATATTATATAGTATATACTAATATATATGATATATAGTATATGTAATAAGCTTAGCAGGTAAATACATTATCATTGTCAAGATGAGAATACCCTCATACTGCATATAAACATCATCTCTAATATGAACGCACTACTACTCTACAGTAATCCATGACCCGTTACTGTCAGTTTAAGATACTTATATTATTATAGTAATAATTTACTAATAATCATTAGTATGAATACTTTAAAGGATTCTTATCATATATTCATATGTACGCATTATATATATTATATATTAATTTACATAACTATCATTGACCATTATCATATCAACTATATATATATAATATATACTATATCATTCTATATATTTTTACTAGTATACTATATATATAATATTATATAATATGAATATATATTAACATTACATATTATATATATATATATATATAGATATATTATATACTTAGCGTAATATATCACGTACGCTATATCAAATGCATACACTACAGTCTAAGCTCATCGCGTCTAATTATCATATAACAGACCGTATTGAGTAAATTTAATTCCTGAGTCAGTTTCGCGCCTCTGAGGCTTACTCACTAAGACCATCTACTTAATGAGCAGCTCGTATATCTAGACGCTAGTCTAAATTAGATCAGCATACAGTCGTATCACCATTCCATATCGTACTCATTCATTCTAACTAATAAAGCTAAAATGCGTTGTGAGTACACTATATATAGTACTGCTAAGTAAGTTGATAGAGAAGAGAGAGGGGGCAGGGTTTAGAAAGGTGAGGGAGATTGACAAAGATAAAGAAAATAAATAACTGTTAGAAACTGTAGATATAACACTAGTATATATAGTTTCTAAATTATTAACGTTAAAAGTATAACAAAGGCCTATATGGGAATACATGAGGTACGAGAGATAGTAAAGGATTTTAATTTAACCTGTTAGTCTAAAAAAGATTAATATTATCTTTATACAGAGTACGGAGAGTAGACAAAGGTTATTGGTTTACAATATGCTTTCTGTTTATTTCATAAACTTTAATTACGTGATTATATATGTATCAGTTATAAATTATAATTCATGTAATCGTACCATAAGATAATCTAAAAGCCCTGACCTCCACATTGTTGAGATACTTAAAGACTCACACAAAAGAAAAAACATTTTCTTCGTTTCTATGCATTTCATTATCATTATAATTATCTTTAATGCTACTCGATAACAAAATTTAAATTTAATTATACGTATATTATATTTAATTTTTACTTTATATTATATATATAATTTATATTATTTATTATTATTATTATTAACTAATTATTTTCATTTAGTATATAACTACTTGTTACCAACATATTTTGTCAGATACTAATATAAATTTTGGAAGGAAACTAAATCTATTATGGGTCACTGAAACTTCAACCTAGTAAAACACTCTTATTATTATGAAATCTCATTTACTATGAGTGTAAAATATCCAAAAATAAACAGAAGTCCATATGACTACAAGCACACAATATGTCTCGTGATTCTATCAACACTTTCTCCTGTGTTTCATTCTATAATACCAATTACTATTACGAGTTTTTTGGTGACAAAAACTACACCAATCGTCCTAACCAGTCAGGTCATAAGAATACTCGCTTTCTACCATAGTAGCCTCCCAGGAGAATTTCTGATGTATTCTTGGCTTTGCCATAAGAGGTGGATGAAAGGAGAGAGGAGAAGGAATTAGGCTAAATAATCCATATATATTAGATACTATAATATAGTTAAACGATCAAATCATATGTTAGGTATATATATGTATATATATCATACTATCTCTGTCATCAAATAAATTAAAATATGTTCATATGCTATTAAAATATATTTATGTAAAATTATATCTATATATATATATATTATATACTATATTATATAATAACTATATAAGTATATCGAATATATTATATATATATATATAGTTAAAACTATATACCTTAAACCTAATTGATAATACTAGTTTAGTCATATGTATTGTTTTTCATACCTCTATTACCTTCACTGCTTCTTTTTACTCCCATCTTAGGTACACACTAAGCACTTTTACCATAATTCAAGAGGTGTCCATATTATTCGAATCAGATAACACCAGCTTCTCAATCTAAATATATTCATCCAGTCCCCAGTATCCTTAGGATATGATACCCTTCTATAGGTCCTATGAGAACTATTAGAGTCCAAAATATAT
The DNA here is from genome assembly GCA_015478945.1 of Trachelipus rathkii. Taxonomy (NCBI): domain Eukaryota; kingdom Metazoa; phylum Arthropoda; class Malacostraca; order Isopoda; family Trachelipodidae; genus Trachelipus; species Trachelipus rathkii. The sequence goes on along the minus strand of JABUQX010071729.1, from coordinate 143 downwards.
ATACTGAAAACTAAATTTCTACCCACATACCAGCGAAGGGGTATATAGGTGAACAGTGAGTTATATGGTACATTATTGCATAAAAAGGTATTACACTATAACTCAGACATTCTCATATGCCTGACCATTGATATGAAATAGCG
>JABUQX010071728.1:47500-50000 GCA_015478945.1 Trachelipus rathkii | reverse complement strand
ACGCGCTTCAGGTATATCTACATACGAACGAAGCTCCTTTTGAATGTAAATCTTTCCCATATATATATATATATATATATATATATATATATATATATATATATATATATATATATATATATATATATATTTATATACTCTTTCTTCTATGGGTCCACAAATATCTCTATATATATATATATATATATATACTCTCTTTATATATATATATATATGTAACAAGTATTTTACCATGTGGAGCTATTTTTAATAAATAGGATATAATGGTATATTAATAAAGTAATTGTAAATTTGTATAAAGTAATAATTAGAATATTACTTTCCCTTTTCCCAGCTATGTCATTACGGAATACAGATTTTGTCTTTTATTATTTATTAACTCTATCCTTTTATTTCCGCCTTCCCTTCCAAATTTCAATCCTTAGGAAACAGTTAATTCGTTTAATTGGTCTGAGGAAGAGGTTTAAGGGTTAACTTTTAACTCCATAACCCCTATTCCTTATATATATATATATATATATATATATATATATATATATATATATATATATATATATATATATATATATATATATATATATATATATATATATATATAAATATATATAAATATATCTATACCCTATATATATATATATGGGAAAGATTTACATTCCAAAGGAGCTTCGTTCGTATGTAGATATACCTGAAGCGCGTGACGTCATAGTCCAACGTCAGACTCTTCATGGGTCACGTTTGACTGTGACGTCAGAAGTTGCGTAATTTACGCTTGTCGTCATAATATATATATATATATATATATATATATATATATATATATATATATATATATATATATATATAACAAAATATATATATATATATATATATATATATATATATATATATATATATATATATATATATATATATAGTAAATCAAATGTCCCAAATGGTTTTGAGATATAAACCTGAATGGGTATTGCTAATAAATGTCCCCAAAAACTCATTTTGGTTGGCTGTTTTTAGGTATATCTTAACAGCTACGATTGATCCACCCATTCTCGGGACTACTCGACCTGCAGGTGGTGGGGGACTAATCCCCCTCGAGGATGATGATCTCGAACCCCCGCTCTTTGGTCTTTAGGTGTCGGGGGTTCCTCCGACCATCTCCTCCGGGGTATGAAACGTCCCCCCCTCTCTAGCTCAGCCCAAAAGAATAAATACTCAAGAGTAAACCATATATATATATATATATATAACTAACATATATATATATATATATACTATATATATAATATATATATATATATATATATATATATATATATATATATATATTAAATATATATATATATATATATATATATATATATATATACTATATGTTTAAATATTACCTCAACAGGTTTGAGAAATTTTTATTTTTTTCAGTAGCAGTTAAATACGATTTGCATCCTTTACAATAAAAGTTATATTTCTGTCCTTGCTTAGTTAACTCACATGGAGTATCACAGTGTATACATATTTTTGTTTCTACGATTAACTTATTATATTGTAGAAAGGCCAATAAAGTACTTTCGTCACCTATTAATTCATTTATACACAAAATTGACATCACTAGTAATTTATAGACGCACTTTTAAAGAGATGTTCACATAAAAGACGATACCTTCAAACTAAAAACCAATATTATTTAGCATAGTTTACGTATTAAACTGTCATGTTGCTAGTTTCATATATATATTCCCATATATTGCCAGATTTTCAAACACTATGCGAACATACCAATATATATATATATATATATATATATATATATATATATATATATATATATATATATATATATATATATATATATATATATATATATATATATATATATATATATATATATATATATATATATATATATATATCCGCATATTCTGTAATATACGCAGTGTGACGACAGAATATAAAGCACTTACGCAAACCCACGTCACAGTATGACGTCACGCATTCATTTCAGCTATACGTACATACGAACGAAGCTCCTTTTAAATATACATAAAGGCCATATATATATATATATATATATATATATATATATATATATATATATATATATATATAATATATATATATATATATATATATATATATATATATATATATATATATATATATATATATATATATATATATATATATATATATATATATATATATAACTTAATTAAACTAATTAATAGTTATATTTGTTTGACTTATTATTAATTAATTAGATAGTAATTAGGATTAGCTAATTATTCATTTTAGAAAAAAAAAACAATTTGTGCATAAAAAAAATTAAGAATTTTTTTTTTAACGAAATATGAAAAATTGTTTTATATACATAAAAAAAATCGAAAAATTTCAAACCCTGCAATAATAAATATTCTGAAAGTCGCATTTTAACGGATTTGTGAAGCGGCTTGAGGCGCTAAGATTAATAATGTCCCTAAGACTGATTTAAAATTAGACAAATTATCAATTC
>JABUQX010071728.1:42500-45000 GCA_015478945.1 Trachelipus rathkii | reverse complement strand
TTCAGATTTCGAGCAAAATGGAGGTGAATAGGTCTTGAAGAACAACTTACTTCAATTCGTCAAAAATTCAATGTATACCGAGTCCGATGATACGAATGGAAATCATACAGTCATTTAGTTAGCTTATATTACAAAGAAAAATAGTGGAAGAAGTTAATTAAAACACAAATTTTTTCAGTATTAGCTGAGAACAACGGGTATTTCCAAACAAACAGTTTTAGGTACCATTGTTGGTGAGGAGGTGATACTCTTTACTTTAAAAGAGGAATTTTTTAATCATTTGTTCCGGTTTATGAATATCAGGGAAAGCATTGGTAAAATTGAATTTTTGGAGGAGTAGATATTCGGCTATCTTGGTTTGATTAAACATCGAAAATTTTATGAAGACCAAGGATATGATTGGAGCTCTTCCTTATGAAAAAGGCGAATTCCGGAAATGAGTGCAATCTATTATTCGGAATGAGTATCCTAAAGCTTTATACACACATTGTGTAGCACATTGTTTATTAGGGCAAGATCCAATTTTGTCGGCTCGGGCGCTTAGCTAAATTTCCACCCCCCTTAAAAATAGGACAGTAAAATTCGGAATTTTCAGCCGATTTTGACTATATAACACCAAAATGTAGCTTTTTTTGCCCTCTAAAACGTGTTTCCGGTGTTTTTCTGTGTCTGTGATATTAGTCATTCTTTCAGAAATTTCAATTTTTCAAAAACCCATGTTTTTGACATTCTTCGTATCAACTTCCAAAATTTTTTCCGAAAGACTTCAAACTTGAAATATTCATAGATAGGTTTCATTATCTAAAATAGTACAGAAGTACTTTTTCGATTTTTTGAGTTTTGTGCTCAGCGTTGTCTAATTTTCAAACCCCCTTTTTTTTTAAATGAAAAATTGTGATAATTTTTTTTTCTGTCTTGGCGAAGTGGAATAAATTTTCAGGGCATATGTAATCGGGCAAGATGCATCTTTTTTACTTAAATAATTTTGTTACTCAAAAAGAAAATTTTAAATTTTTTTTTTTTTTTTTTTTTTTTTTTTTAAATTTGTTCCAAGAACAAATCAAAAGCTAATGCATATACAAAGAAATGATCTAAGTGAAATATGTGCATCTCCCCCGACTACATAAACCCTGAAAATTTTATCCACTTTGCCAGAACATAAAAAAAATTATCGCAATATTTCATTTCAAAATTAAAAAAAAAAATTGAGTTTGGAAATTGGACAACGCTGAGCACAAAACTCAAAAAATCGAAAAGTACTTCTGTACTATTTAGATAATTGACTATCTATAGCAAATTTTAAGTTTTGAAGTAATTTTCGGGAAAAAAATCTGGAAGTTGAAACGAAAAATGTCAAAACATGAAAATTGAAAATTGAAAATTTCTGAAAGAATGACTACAGGGTGACCTGAAAAACACCGAAAAACAACATTTTAGAAGGCAAAAAAAGCTACATTTTGGTGTTTATATAGTCAAAATCGGCTGAAAATTCCGAATTTTATGTTCATTTTTAGGTGGGGCTGAAAATGGGGCTCTGCCCTAGCCCAAAATTGGATCTTGCGCTTAAGTCTCTCAGACTCTTCTAAAATTCAGACAATTCGAAACGTCTTAGGATTCATCTCTGATATATGCACTTTTTTTCGATCGAGTCCGAAGCGCACAAAACTTCTGGAAGATAAAATAAAAGAGTTTCTAGTAACCAAAATAACAAGAGGATCAAAATGATGTGCGAGACCAAATGGTGTGAACGGCATGAAGCGGTTTTCCTTTTTAAAGAGACTCTTGAGCCAATTCTTGCGTCATTGGAAGAAATAAAAGAATGGCCTGGTGAATTATCACAGAAAACTATTTCGTTGTTAAATTCAATCAGTAATTTGAATTTTATAATAACATTATACGTTTTAAGTAAATTTCTTGGAATAACCTACACCTTGTCAAGACAGTTACAGAGTGTCCATTTGGACATTGTCAGTGCAATAAATTTAGTGAAAGACATTATTCAACTTCTCAAAAAAAAAATTAGACAAATATTTAGAAACAGAGTTTAAAACCATATTTCAACACAAGCTTAAAAATATATGCGAACAGCTTAGGTATTGAAATAACAATTCAAAGAACTACGAAGTTCCAGAAAAATCGTTGTAATGTTTCTACATCAGATCCCGAATCATATTACCACATCTCAGTTTTTATTCCGTTTATCGATGATTGGATCTCTCTCGTATGAGTGTATTCGATTTCTCTCGCATGAAGCACTATCAAATTTTCCACTTCAAGTAATTTTACCAGAAAAGTTGCAATGTACCTTATAAGCTAATTGAAAAAAAAAGCATCCTCCTCTTTATAAAGACGGACCTTCCAGGACACTCACGAGGACACACTAAAAAGGAGAAGTGGTCTCTGGCAGCGAAATGGCTTGTTAGAAAATGAAAAACCAAAAAACTGCGATCGGATGCTTTGGCCTAAAAGGACAAGATGAGGTTTCATACCATTGCTACCT
>JABUQX010071728.1:35000-37500 GCA_015478945.1 Trachelipus rathkii | reverse complement strand
ATGTTAGGTATTGTTAAGTTTTGATGACATGTTTAGTTTTGTTATATCGACAGTTAATAATATATTAGAAAAAGTGGGGGTATGATAGTTTGTTAGGTAATACAAGATACCTTTGAATGGATATGTTACAGGTAGGTTAAAGATGTTAGTTAGACAGAAAATTGATAGCTAGGTTAATTTTGGATAGGATAAGTTATGGTATGTAATGTTAGATGCTTTAGATAGTGTGGATGTTACTGTAAAGGTTTGAATGAGACTCAATAGGTTGATGATCTTAGTTCAGTATGCGAGTTTATAATAAATAATGAAGTCAAAACATGACTTAAAGCAATAGATCACGGATGGAGGGGGGGGAGGAGGTGGGTGAGTGGTTTGCGTTACCGTTTTCCGTCTTTAGGTCAATCAAGCACACAAAATTAATAAACTTTCTCAATCTTGCTATAATATTTTTTATACAAAGAACTTATTTATATGTTATATTTACATAACATGTGCGTTTAAAATACAAAAAATAAAGTCAAGTATTACTTAAAGCCATAGATCAATAGATCACGTTGGGGTGGGAGGGGTTGGGAGGGTTTTGCGATACTGCTTTATTGCTTTAGGACCAGTAAAATAAATATTATTTACGTTATAAACAAACAAGTTAACAAAAATAGAAAATAAATATTGAAAAAATAAAACTTTTAATAAAATATTATTAAAAAAATAAATAAAAAAAAGCTTAAAAATTATCAAATAAAATAATAAATGTAAATGAGACAAAATGATAGAAACCTTAACAAATAAAACATAAAATTAAGTTCCTTAAATAATAATAATAATAATAATAATAATAATAATAAATAATAATAATAATAATAATAATAATAATAATAATAATAATAATATAATAATAAAATAATAATAATAATAATAATAATAATAATAATAATAATAATAATAATAATAATAATAATAATAATAATAATAATAATAATAATAATAATAATAATAATAATAATAATAATAATAATAATAATAATAATAATAATAATAATAATAATAATAATAATAATAATAATAATAATAAATAATAATAATAATAATAATAATAATAATAATAATAATAATAATAATAATAATAATAATAATAATAATAATAATAATAATAATAAAATTAACGCTTACGTTTAATAGAAATATATTAAAGTTAACGCTTTCAAAAAGAAAATGATATATAACTATTAAATATGTGAAAAGAAATTCAAATATAAATGTTACAACTAAAGAAAATATATTAAAACATAAAGATAAACACTCAACGCATAGAAAACGGTGTATAACGCATGACGTCAGGTACATGATACAGCAGCATGCGATACTGCATACATGTGTTTGTTTGCTATGTCTTACGTGGGGGGGGGGGGGCATATGTACTGTTTGAATCTCTCGATTTATAAAAGTACCAATTCACCTTTGATGAAATATTATAAAATTTTTGATAGGTTTGGTTGTTAGTTAAGTTAGTTAAGTGTTGGTATGTGAACTTAGTTATATATACACATAGAACAAAAATGAAAGGTATACCGTCATGTAACGAAAGTGGACGGAGTTTAAAATGTGATAATTTTAAAAGCATTTCTTGCTGGGTATTGTTATTTTCTCAAAGTATTAGATCTTACTTTTGCGGAATGTTTTGCAAGGTATATTAAAGTTGTTTGGTTATAAAATCTCTTCCTAAATATATGTCAGTGTATATGTCGGTCTCTGCGAGTAATCGGTACACAGCCGAGAAGGCCTGGTGATTTTCGTTGAATTGTGGCCATTTTCATTTGGACTACCACACATGAACACCATGTCCGCCTGCTCGACGAAGGAATAGTCCGCCTGATGACGTTGAGGTCTACAGCATGTTTCAGCGGATTCTACGTCGAAACACCTTGCCACTGTCGTGGTCGATACAACCTTTCGGGTGGAGGAATACTACCAATCAATACTGATATTAATCATAATATTAAGAGTTATAGCAACAATAACAGTAATAAGAATATGCATACAAATAATACTAACACAAATAACGCTGTATGAATAGTGATAAACATGATAATAAGCTAATTTTGATAATAATGATAATCATTTTCATGCACAGAACGATGCGAACCGCAAGAACGATGTTACAACTAATAAACATAAACAGTAGAAATAACACTAAGGGTTACGATAATAATAATGATAGGGTAGTCCACAATAATGCCTACTCATCAACATATAACTGGTATATACTTTGGAAAAACAACAGGTAGGTGCTACGCCCACTACGTCGACCACAGCACTATCAAAAACACAGGTAACCGTCACAGTCCAAACGTAGGATGCAAGGTGCGCTTCACTGACACGTCTACTCATAGTGTGGAAAATATATACTCGTTAACCACCTTGCTGAGAGGTCACGTTTACATGTCGAAATAGTGTCGCTTACTTTCCTTTACACTCTATAGGTAACCACCAGAAAGGATTT
>JABUQX010071728.1:10000-15000 GCA_015478945.1 Trachelipus rathkii | reverse complement strand
GACGGACCCTCACTATGGCATCTCGTCAATGTGGGCCTCACCTTTGGCCCAGGTAAGCTACAACCATACCCCTCTCACAAAACCCGTCATTCACTCCTATTATGCACCTTTCTTCTTGCCACTGCCAAACTCACATTTCTCTCCTCCAGGCATTCCTTACTGACTCAATCCACTCTCTTTCTCTTTCTCCTCGGTCTCCCCAGCCGGTCGATTCCCACCACACTAACCACTATGCATCCGTTTAGCCAACCGACTATCTTGCATCCTTTCCACATGCCCAAACCATCTCAACATACTTTCATTTATTCTCTCATTTACCCCTTTCTTCACACCACACAACTCTCTAATACGCTCATTCCCAATTTTATAAATTCTTCTCATACCTAACACACCCCTAAGATTGTCCATCTGAACACATTGTACTTTAGATCAATACCTCTTTTTCCAGAACATAGTCTCACTACTAAACATTAACACAGGTAACAACATACCCTCATGTAAGACCCTAGCGCACTCAAGACCTAGTCCATTTACATCCACCAACGATTTAATAGCACCAGCCACCTTCCTGCCATTCACAACTTTCCTACTACACTCTGCATCATCTATTCCCTTTTCATCCAACATTTATCTTAAATATTTAAACTCAGACACTTTTTCCAGCTGTTCACCATCTAAAATAGCTTCACACCGAGGACTGTCCTCACTCACGACCATAACCTTACTCTTATTTACGTTTGCTTTCAAACCCCTCCTTTTACATACCCTACCAAATCTCTCTACCCATCCTCTCAAAATCTCGTCAGAATCGCCGCGCAAAACCAAATCATCCGCATATAATAGGTAGGGAACACTCCACTCTTCCATTCTCCATCATTCTAACACCATTCCCTGCCACCCCCACCTCTAATTGTTTCCTAACCTTTCATAACCCCATCCATATACAAATTGAATAACCAAGGAGACATACATTATCCAAGCCTTCAATTTCTGTTGTTAATATTAAACCACCACTTTCTACTTATTTATCTTTCACATCGCTTCACTATCGTCATACATACTTTTATTCCATTCAGAAGCTTACTACCAACACATATATGACTAACACCTGCCATAGAGCTTCCCTATTAATCATATCGTACGCCTGTTGCAAATCCATAAAACTTAAATACAATTTATTCATCTCTCATTTTCTCATCATTTGTTTCAATGTAAAGATATATATATATATCCTCTACCATTATTCCTAAACGCACCTTGTTCTTCACCAATCAGTCCTTCTGTCACTCGACTGCACTCTTTCGACCAAAATACCAGCATATATCTTCCCTACAATACTCAATAAACTAATTCTCCTATAATACCTACAGTTACCTTATCCCACCTACCCTTATATAAGGGTACTATTATTGCTCTCCTCCAATCCCTCGGAACTATACCCTCCATAAACGCTTTGTTACACAATCTTCCAAATCCAATCAATCACCATCTCTGCCTATAATTCTACTGATTGACAACAAAATTTTTTATTCTTCATTCCCCACATTTTTAAATCAACTTAATTTTTTAAAATTTTTGGTAGGGGATGTAAAAATTTCATCATCTATGTTAATTTTTACAAAAGAACTTAGATTCTGAAAACATTATTTCTGAAGAATGGGCTCCCAGAATTTATAATTGACTCAACTTTTCGAAAATTACTTTCAGCAAAATTTAAAGACAAATCTCCAGGCTAAATTAACAGCTCCTAAGGATATTTTGTATGTGAGGTTGCCTTTCTGGGGAAAATCTGTTACGAAATTCGACGTAAAACTGACGTGGTTTTAAAAACCAACTTTACACTGTTTAAATTTAGATTTATATTTTCGAGTGAAAACAAAATTGGGAAATATTTTAAATTTAAAGATAAACTCCCTTTACCTTTATGCTCATCAGTAATATATCATTACAAGTGCGGTGACTGCGATGCCACTTACATAGGAAAGACAATACGAAGCATTTCCACACATATTGCTGAGCATAAAGGTATTTCATTTAGAACTCTAGACCATTTACATCATCCCCCCTATTCAGCTATAAAATGCTCATTCTCTTCAGAAAAACGACCATATACATGATACAAAATTGTCCCCCAACTGAGTTTATTCGATCTTCAGTTGTTAGAATCTTTGTATATTTGGCATCTCAAACCGATCTTAAATGAAAATCTAAGCTTTAACAGTCTTTTAATACTGAAGTGAGATTTTGTTTAAATCCTGAACTCTTAACCACATAATCATTAATTTATCTATATGGTTTATTTATTTCAACTTTATATTATTTTAACTTTTAATTAATTTTAAATAATATTTTGTTTAAAATTTTATTATTACATTATAGGCCTTGAAAATGGGAAGAAGAATTCTTACCCGAAACTATTTGGCTAATAACTAATTTAAAATGTTCAAAATAGTTTTGGTTATACTCGCTATATATATATATATATATATATATATATATATATATATATATATATATATATATATATATATATATATATATATATATATATATATATATATATATATATATATATATATATATATATATATATATATATATATATATATATATATATATATATGTATATAAATATATATATATCTTCTCATCCAAATACTGGGGTCCTTTGGGAGATTTCAATGTACACAACACTGGATGGTTGGGGTCCTCCTCATACTGATTTAGGTGGGAAGGAGAGGCCGAAACATTCAGCATTCTCAACGATCTGGAGCAACTAATTAAAGAACCAACACACATTCCGGATCGTCCCAACCAATTCTTGAACACACTTGACCTATGTTTCACCACTAGTCCTTCACTTTATAATACACCACCTTCGCCCCTATTGGTAAATCTGACCATAACCTTTATATCTCTAATTTTAATACTTTCTCTCCAACAGCTCCATCCTGCCCTAAGCGTTCACTTTGATCGGGCCGATTAGCTTGCGTGCTGCTTCTATGCTAAATTATAATTGGAATGACTGTTTCTTCCTTCAGACGCTTCAGCTTCTGGCCGAAAAGGTATCTGTAATCGTTGGATGGGATGAGCAGTGTTCATTCCTTCTTCGACTAAATCTTTCTCTCCCCCATAATCCATGGTTCGATCACTGTTCTCTCGCCATTCAGCCTAGAATAGTGCACGGGGGTGGAAAATTCGTTCTCCTATCACTCTTAATTTTCATTCAGCTAGAAATCGCTGCAGGGATACTCTTTGACGAGCAAAGTGGGCTTTCATCAAACGAAAGTGCACTAACCTTTCTGGCCTCTTGCCAAAAACATCTACAACAACTTCTGTAAATCTACCTTCCTCTTATTCGATATGATGGTTCTGTTGCTAACTCTCCGAACTGAAAAAGCCAATCTCTTTGGCCTCCTATTTTTCCTCTAACCCAACCCTGGACGATTCTGGCATTCCTCTTCCTCCTCCTTCTCTTCTCAGGTGTCCAATGCCTTGCCTGAGATTATATTTGATCGGGTGCATGGGTTCCTGAAATCTATGAACGTTAGAAGGCGGGTGGCCAGGATGGCATTCCTCCCCGAGTTTTGAGGGGGTGTGCTTCCGTGCTAGCCCTCCTTCGTTCAACTATATTATCTATGCCTTCAATACTAGCACTTTCCCTCAGTATTGGAAGCGCGCGTATGTCCAACCTATTCCGAAAAAGGAAGCCGCTCTGATCCTTCTAACTATCGCCCTGTAGTTCTCAACTTGTATTCTATCCAAGATCTTTGAAACCCTTCTCAACTCTCATTTCTTAGACCATCTGAAATCTCATTCTTTCTTCCGATCGCCAGTACGGCTTTCGGCGCCCGAGGTCTACTGGCGATATACTTTTCCCATCTAATAGGATTTATGGTTTTCCACCCTTAGGAATTACGGGGAGACTTGCGTGGTAGTGCTTGAGCCATATCCAAAGCATTTGACCGGGTATGGCACGCGTCCCTGCTCTCCAAGCTCCCCTCCTCTTTGGTTTACTTATGGTTCAGCTTTCTTCAAATCTCTCAATATCGGCTGTTGCTTGATAGCAACTGCATCTCTTTTTCGTCAATAGTGGTGCTCCTGTGGGTTCTATCTTTATCTCCTACTTTATTCTTGCTTTTCATTAACGATCTTCTCAGCACATCTAACTTTATCCACTCATATACCGATGACTCGACCCCTTATTCTTCAACTCATTTCACCCTGCTCCTTTACTTTAGAATTGCCTCTCGTCTTAATCTTCCGATTCTATTCTCGTTGATCTGGATAGGATTTCCGTGAAATTTTAATTTTTAAAAACCCAACTTCTACAAATCTCCTCTAAGACACCTTCTAACTTTCCCATCTCTTTCGACACGGTTCTCTCTGTCTCTCCTGTTGACAATATAAACATCCTTGGCCTTAACATAAACAAAAATGTCTTGGAAACCTCTCACATCATAATGGTTGCTAGGGCGGCCTCAAAGAAACTGGGAGTTCTGTTTAGACTGTGAGATTTTTTTTCTCCTCACAGTTACTCCAGTTATATTGCATCTCATCCATCCTTGTATGGTACTGCTCTCATATTCAGTTTAGGTTTAACCTGGCTTTTGGATAGGGTCGAGCCAAAAAGCCAAAAGACTTATAAACTGTCCCGCTTCTTTCTAGTTCACATGACCCCTCTATCTTTCGAGGCGCGATGTTGGTGCTTTATCTCTTTTCTATATATATATATATATATATATATATATATATATATATATATATATATATATATATATATATATATATATATATATATATATATATGTATATATTTTATAAATAAATAAGTATATATATATATATATATATAAATATATATATATATATATATATATATATATATATATATATATATATATTATCTTATTAACTTATAAACATATACAAATATATATATATATATATATATATTTATATATATATATATATATATATATATATATGTTATATATATA
>JABUQX010071728.1:0-5000 GCA_015478945.1 Trachelipus rathkii | reverse complement strand
ATATGGTTTACAAAACTAACAAAGTTATAGGTAGCTGTATAATAGCTATTTTAGGTCAATATTAGAGTACTGCGCACAGGTTTGGGCTCCTTATTTAAGAAAAGACCTAGGTATGCTGAAGAGAGTGTAAGAAGAGAGTGTAAAGGATGATTTCTGGCTTTGAGGGTAAGAGCTATAGGGAAAGGTTGAAGGAGTTAAGAATGTTTTCTTTAGAAAGGCTATTTCTCATTTCGTGCATTATGTAGCTAATGGACCCATCTATGTATATTTCTAAGTTTAAAGTCATTTCGGAAAAAAATAGTAACAGTTGAAAAGAACAATGTAAAAACAAAGGTTTTGAAAACTAAAATTTTAAAGAATGACTACAGACAGAAAACATTCAAGAAAACGACGTTTTAGGGAGGTTAGAAAAGCTACAGTTTGCTTCTTTTGGCATCAAAATTGCTTGAAAATTAAGAATATTATGTCCACCTTTAGCCATTTTTAGGGGGGATGAAAATTGGGCTCAGCCCGAAGTAAATATTGACCCTGCCCTTTATTGGCTTTTAATATATATATATATATATATATATATATATATATGTTATATATATATATATATATATATCTGCTTCGATTGGGCTTCGGAAAATCACTGGCCGAAGGGTGCCGTCAGCGCACCGCACCGTTCCGCTCGCACCAGCACTGCACCGCACCACCCTTCCGTCATCTTGGCGCACCTGCACCACACTGCACCATCTCTTTTCCATGTGCTCCTGCACCGCACCGTATCGAGAGCGAACCATAGCGCACCGCACCGCACCAAAATTTGCGCACCACGTACCAGACCGCACCTAAAGACACATATATATATATATATATAGTATATATATAGATATATATATATATATATATAGTATATATATATATATATATATATATATATATATATATATATATATATATATATATATATATATTAGGGGATGTGCTGAATAGTGAAAAAGCCGAATACCGAATACCGAATATTCGGCTAAAAGTATTCGGCCGAATACCGAATATTCGGCTGAATAATCACTTCGCTATTCGGCCGAATAGTTATTTCAAACAAAGTTCGGTCATCCATTTAGGGAAAAATAAAGAAAACGTACACTGGTCAACAAAAAGAGGTGAAATTTTTCTTGATGGACTTTTGTAGCAGATATAGTAATTTGGAGGTGCTGATTCCATATATATTCTCGGATTTGATATCACATCCTGTTTTCGTGCAATCATGGACCTTATTTTATATTCTCAGGAATGACAAAATTCATGCACACTACGTAGGTTGTATAGATCGCTACCTTCCGCACAGAGCCCACAATAGCAGCAAGTTTACTTGCGGTCGATATTCGGAAGCTATGTGGTAACTTTAGCACGTCTACGTATGGATGACAATGACCTGGATGATGTCTATCATCCATCTGAAATACAGTCGGATGGTCCGTCATTGTTCACCCAGGGTGAACTGAACGATCTTGTATGAGAGTTGTATTTGCTGAAGTTGTCCTGAGCTGTTGGCTTCGAGGTTGCATGAAAATGACTACTGGACCATGGCACAAGAGTAACATTTTATCGTAACAGAGAAGCAGAGCTGCGAAGGCTCTTCCAGTCAGATGGCAACCTGTGTATTGCAGTGAAGTTGCAGGCCTACTACTAGCTATGGGACTCCCACATACGATGCAGGTGAGTGGAGACTGTTTATTGACACTTGCAAAGAGTAGTTTAGTGTGTTGTTACAACGGCAAATAGGTATCGGTTCCAGTAGGGTACCCGGAGCGGATGAGAGAGGGGTATGGAAAAATCAAGACAGTTTGGAGAGGCTACAATATCAGGTACATGGATGGTAAATATGCGTCGACCTCAAAATGGTAAACATTTTGCTCGGTCAGCAAGCAGGTTTCACCAAATATTCCTGCTTCCTGTGCTATTGGGACAGCCGGCAAAGGATCACTGGACCAAAAGAGAATGGCCACTGAGGGAAACCTTGACGCCAGGTGACAGGAACATCGTACGTGAACCAATTGTACAGAGAGAGATCATCATCTTACTTCCACTACACATAAAACTTGGTTTAATGAAACAATTTGTGAAGGCCCTAGACCATGATGGTGAATGCTTCCGCTATATATGCCTCAACGTTTCCTGGTATGAGTGACGAGAAGAAAAAAGCTGGGATATTTGGGCCCACAAATACGGACACTCCTCCGTGATGCTGCCTTTGCCACAACAATGACTGTGTTAGAGGCAAGAGTGTGGAGTTTTTTTCAGATGTAGCACAGAATTTTCTGTGGAACAGGAAAGCCGAGAACCACTAACATTGTACAGGAACTGCTAGACAGTTTTCATTCCCATGGATGTAGAATGAGTATAAAGTTGCACTACTTACATTCTCACCTAAGAAAATTTCCGGATAACCTAGGCGATGTTAGTGATGAGCATGGTGAACGCTTCCATCAAGATCTAAAGTTCATGGAAGGACGTTACCAGGGTAAGTGTGATATCAATAGATAGCCGACTATTGTTGGAGCTTGATGAGGGATATTCCAGACGCTATGCACAGTAGATCGTCTACGAAGAGAAAGTTACTACCATCGTAGGTATGTTTACATTAACTAAACCCATTCCTTCTATTACATTCATTGTTGTCCCATATTACTCTTTATTCATAGTTGTATTATATGTTTAACATATATCTATCAAAGACATGTATCATATCATTGCGATTTGTTTCTCCCTTCATATATCCAATATATATATATATATATATATATATATATATATATATATATATATATATATATATATATATATATATTATATAAATAGTATATTATTTGAATATCTCTCTATCGATATATATATATATATATATATATATATATATATATGAAGTTATTCAAGTTAAGATTCCCATCCCATAGAAGCTGGACTGTATATATATATATATATATATATATATATATATATATATATTATATATATTATATATATGAATAATAAGAAAGAAGAAAGATATATATATATATATATATATATATATATATATATATATATATATATATATATATATATATATATATATATATATATATATATATATATATATATCCCA
Organism: Trachelipus rathkii; assembly: GCA_015478945.1. NCBI lineage: Eukaryota > Metazoa > Arthropoda > Malacostraca > Isopoda > Trachelipodidae > Trachelipus > Trachelipus rathkii. The sequence goes on along the minus strand of JABUQX010071728.1, from coordinate 1,867 downwards.
ATAATTGTGATAGACTCTCTTGAAAAAGAAAAATCATAAAATTTTACAAATCTGTGTTACACACAATATCTCACAAATGCGATGTGATATGCAAAAACCGATTACATTTTTGGAATCAGCACATCAATAATCAATTGCGAAACCCCGTCCAAGAAATTTCATGTTTACCAGTGTTATATACAAAGTAATAAAACAAAAAGTAAATAACTATTTCTTACCTATAGCAAACCATTCACATATTAAAAATAATTAAATAAAAATTGAAAAGTTTCGTAGTTAAAGATATTAAACTAAACTTCATTTGAATAAGCTCTAAGGTTAAAATGACAACATTAGCAGTTCTCCATTTTCAGGGGATAACCTATTTCTTGTGGCTTCATAATTATTTCCTCCTGTTCTAAATATTCTTTCACTTTCGACTGATGACGGTGGAGCTGAAAGGTATTTCATTGCTAGTTTTTTCAAATTCATAAAACTATTTCCAGTGTTTTTCCACCAATTGAAGGGAATATCATTGTCTTCACTGGTCAAAGTAGGCAAACTTACTTTTATGTACAATAATCACATCGTCAGAAGAAAGGGACTTTCTTTTTTCACTCTCACTTTCTTTTCTGTATGACGATTTTGATGCCACAATTTCTTTAAAACAATCCATTAAAGAAGTGAAAATGGAACCTTCAGCTTCACTTTCCCCAGGAGTCAGGAGCTAAATTTTCATGCATTTCTTTCCATGCCTCAACGACCATATTTTTTACTGATTCATCTGATTCATGTTGAAAAATTAGCTTGAATCGCAGATCTAAGAAAGTAGCTACACACAAAGATTTATCACATAGAAACTTAGATAGTCTTTTTTCTACTGATTTCTTAAGCTCTTCAACGAGTGTAATTATTCCACTGAAGCTTTGCTTTTAATCTTATTTAAAAATAGTTTTTTTGCTAAAATGGAAGGGATCACTTGGGTGACTGTTACTTTACGCTTAATGCTTGTTTTAGTGATTTTGTCAAATGGCTCAAGTAAATGGAATAATTTTGCTACTGAAAATCAGTCAACATTTTCTGATTGCATTCAGCAGCGTATATGGATAGGGGAACGTTTTGTTCAAACAATCTTTTAAGCATATCATAAGTTCTGTTCCAGCGTGTAGAAACGTCTTGAATTAATTTATGCTGTTTGACATTCAGCTGCATCTGTAAAGTTTTAAGCTTTGCAGCTGCCGTTGCTGAATGGTGAAAATGAGAGGATATGCTTCTGCAAGTAAATAAAATATCTTTAACAGACTTCTGACATATTGAATCGTGAATGCATAGTTGCAAAATGTGAATAAAACATGAAATTGATAGCAAGCCACTCTCCCTTATACCAGCTACCATGTTTGATCCATTATCCCGTATCACTAAATGAATTCTATTTTTTGGAATATTGAAAAATGTCAAAGGCCTTTATAGGATCTGACAAATGACAAAGATTTTCGCCATATTGGTTTCAAAAATTTGGCTATATTTTTATTTTTTTGGAAAATAAGTTTCTAAAATTTCAATTTTAAATTGAAATAACTTTCCCTTATGTTGACGTAATTTATTGTTTATAAAGCTCAATATTCGGCCCGAATAGTTCGGCAAAAAGCCGAATACCGAATATTTGGTATTTTTGGCCGAATAGGCCGAATACTGAATACTTACCGAATATTCGACACATCCCTATTATATATATATATATATATATATATATATATATATATATATATATATATATATATAGATATTAGTATATATATATATATATGAAGCGGCGCACGAAAACGCGAAAGGTTTCACGATAAATGCGAAACGGTTAAACACCAAACTATTGGAACGAAGCACACCG
>JABUQX010071727.1:0-24272 GCA_015478945.1 Trachelipus rathkii | reverse complement strand
GAAATTGGGGCTTTAAAACCAAAATATCACCATATATATATATATAATAATATAAATATTATATATATATTATATATATATTATTATATATATATATATATATATATATATATATATATATAATATATATATATATATATATATATAATATATATATATATATATATATATATATATATTATATATATATATATATTATATATACAGGGGTTGAAGGATTTTTTTGATTTTTTTTAGAAAAATCAATTTTTGATTTTTTTTGATTTTATTGATTTTTTTTAGATTTTTTTGATTTTTTTTCAGATTCGTGACGTCAAGAGAAATATATATATATTATATATATATATATTATATATATATATATATTTATATATATAATATATATATATATAGATATATATATATATAATAATATATATATATATATATATATATATATATATTATAATATAATATATATATAAATATATATAATATATATATATTATAATTAAGAAATTAAAATTAATTTTTAATAATAATTAATGTAATTAATGGATAGTAATTATAATTAAAAAAGCCGCATGGGCCTACCTAAACTGTCCCAGTCCACCAACAATAATTAATAATTAAGGAATAATAATCAAAAAGCCGCATTAGCCCCTCTAGAATGTCCCAGTCAACATCCAATTATAATAATAAATAAGAATGATATTCAGAAGCCATGGGCCTTCTAGACTGTCCCAAGTCAACCCGATAATAATTAATAATAAGATAATAATTAGAAGCTGCAAATACCCCTCTAGAATGTCCCAGTAACCCATAATATATAAAGAACAATACTTAAGAAGCCGCATCGTCCTACTTAGACTGTCCCAGTCAAACAATAAAAAATTAATAATTTAAGAATAATACTTAAGAAGACGTATGGCCTATCTAGACTGTCCCCAGTCAAACCAATAATAATTAATAATAAAAATAATAATTAAGAAGCCGCATTGACACCTCTAGAATATCCCAGTCAACCCATAAAAATTTAGAATTATGAATAACTTTTAATAATAATTAAATGTAATTAATGAAATAGTATTTATAAATTAAAAAGCCCACATGGGCCTACCGTAGACTGTTCCCAGTACAATCCAAACAAAAAATTAATAAATAAGAATAAAATTCAGAAGCACGCATGGGCCTATCTAGGACTGTTCCCAGTTCAACCATAATTAATAATTAAGAATAAATTATTTCTATTTATTAATTATTATGGATGGCGGGACATTCTAGAGGGCCAATGCGACTTTAATTATTATTCTTAATTATATAAAGTTATTATGTTGTGGACTGGGACAGTGTAGGTAGCCTGGTAGGCCCATTGGCTTCTTAATTATAAATGCTATTCATTAATTACATTAATTATTATTAAAAATTATTAAACCGAAGTCTTAATTTTATGCGTGACCGCGGACATTCTAGAGGGGCTAATGCGCCTTCTCAATTATTAATTTTTATTGGTTGGCTGGGACAGTCTAAAAAGGACCATGCTGCTTCTTAAGTATTTTTCTTATTTATAATTGAGTTGACTGGGACATTCTAGAGGATCCATGTGGCTTAATTATTAATTTTTAATTATTAATTATTATTGGTTGACTGGGACAGTCTTGATTGGCCCATACGACTTCTTAAGTATCATTCTTATTTATTATTTATTATGTGTTTACTGGGATATTCTAGAGGGCCAAGTGCTCCTTTATTAATTTTTATTGTTGACTGGGACAGTCTAAAAGGACCATGCGGTTTCTTGTATTATTCTTATTATTATGGGTTGACTGGGACATTCTAGAGTGGCCAAGGCAGCTTCCTAATTATTATTCTGAATAATAATTAAGCTGCATTAACCTCTCTAGAATGTCCCAGTCAACCCATAATAAATTAATTAATAATACAAGAAGCCGTATGGTCCTTTTTAGACTGTCCCAGTCAACCCAATAAAAATTAATAATTAAGAAGCAACATTGGCCCCTCTAGAATTCCCAGTCAACCATAATAAATAATAAATAAGCAATAATACTAAAGAAGCAGCATAAGCCTACCTATCTAGACTGTCCAGTCAACCAATAAACAATATATGTAATTAATAATTAAAAATTACATTATTAAGAAACCGCATTGACGCCTCCTTAGAAATGTCCCCAGTCAAACTCATAATAAAGTAAGAATAATATTTAAAGAAGCCGCATGGTCCTTTTTTAGACTGTCCCAGTCGATCGAACCAATAAAAATTTTAAAATTAAAAAGCCGCATTGGCCCCTCTAGAAATGTCCCGTCAGGCTGAGTCAACTCAATAAATAAATATCAAAATAAATAAGAATAAACTTAAGAAGTCGCATGGCTATCTAGACTGTCCCAGTCAACCAATAATAATTAATAATTAAAAATAATATTTAAGAAGCCGCATTGACCCCTCTAGAATGTCCCAGTCAACTCATAATAAATAAGAATAATACTTGAGAAGCCGCATGGTCCTTTTTAGACTGTCCCAGTCAACCGATAAAAATTAATAATTAAGAAGCTGCATTGGCCCCTCTAGAATGTCCCAGTCAACCCATAATAAATAGTAAATAATAAAAATATTTAAGAAGCCACATCGGCCTATCCTAGACAACTTCACGCCTATTCTTATCTCAAAGCCAAAAATCTACCTCCTCGTTGCTTTACGCTGCGCCCTCTTTCAGCATATCTGTCTTTTTTAATAAGGGTGCTAAAATTGTAGACAATATTCAAATACTGGCCTACGACATATTACAAAAACAATATATATAAAAAGTTTGCATCTGGCATTAATTTTCAATTTTTAACCCTAGGCCCTAGCTCTGGGGTCTTGCAAAATCTTTTACAATGAAACAATGAAAACAGTAGCACTTAAATTAATGTACAGGATTAAGGTTATAATACCACCATGGTTTTTGAAAATTGAAAAAAAATATATTAAAAACTTCATAATATATATAGTTTTATTTAATTTTTTTATTTCTATTGAAGTTAAATTACTTAAATAAACAAAAAAAATAAAAATAATAAAAAAATATAAAAAAAATCAAAAAAATCAAAAAAATCAATAACAATCAATAAAATCAAAAAAAATCATTGATTTATTTATAAAATTTTTTTAATTGATTTTATAAAAAAAAATTTTAATTTTATTTTTTCGTGCCATCCCTGTAATATAATATATATATATATATATATATATATATATAATATATATTATATATATCTAATATATATATATATATATATATATATATATATATAATAAATATATATATATATATAATATATATATATATATAATATTATATAATATATATACTATATATATATTATATATATTATATATATATATAATATAAATATATATAATATATAATATATATATATCATATATTATATAATATATATATATATATATAATACTATAATATAATATATATATATATATATAATATAATATAATATATATAATTATATATATATATATATATTATATATATATGATATATCAGAGGCGACTCGCTGCACTCGTGCTACTCGTGCACAGCACGAGTTAACATTATAGAAACTATCTATTTTTACAAATTTTATAATGTTAAGATAAAATTTCCTATTTTTTTTACATTATTACATAATAATATAAAAGTTATGACAAATTAAAAACGAAAATGTAAGAATAACCGCTATTAAATAGCGCTTTTAACCCATTTAAAAATGAGGCATCTCTGTCAAAGAGGAGAGCAGGGAACGTCGGACGGTTTCCCGGAATTTCTGAATATGCAGTACAAAAATTTGTTGTATAGTATATCGTATTTATAATATGATTAAATACTATACATTTATAAATATATAATTTTAAAACAAATAAGATTTATAAAAAAAATAAATTAATGAAAAAAATTCTAAAATGCCTTTAAAACAATAAGGAAGTTAATAATTATATATAGTTATTATAATTATTATAAAATATTATATAAATATTACGCTAACCCTGAACCACCAAAGAAAACGTTTTAATACATAGAAAACTTTTAGCAGGAATATCTCAAGTATATATATATATATATATATATAATATATATTATATATAATATATATATATATAATATATATATATAGTATATATATATATAATATAATATTATATATATAATATATAATCAGAGCTGGGCGTTGAGCCACCGAGTTGCGCCTATGCGCCTATGCGCCTATGGCGCACTATCAATTCGTAGGCGCAAAGGCGCATAGGCGCAACAATTTTTAAAAAGGCGGACTAAGCAAAGGCGCACAGCCAATTCTCTGCGCCTATAGCCGCGCCTATGAGCAGGAACAAAGCATTTTTTTTACCCTTTAAAGGTAAGACTTAGAAGCTTGGCAAACTTGTATCATTCTAAAAACCAGTGTAAAACACACCACACACACAATATATAATTAATATTATATATATATATAATTATATATATATTGTAAATAATATATATAATATATATATATATACTTATATATCATAATACTTTAAATATTATATAATATAATATATATTATTAGTATATATATATAATATACTATATAAATTGGTTCAGTAGTTCTTAACTACTAATAAATTGGGGCAACTATGGCTCTGAAGATTTTCAACTTCTCTGGCAGCGCTCGAGCTGAACCCCTCCTAGGGCGAAACACATGGATCACAAGGCACCATGGAGGAGGAATAAGGACGTTGTAGATATAGTTTTGGTGTTTTAATTTCAAAAAATTAATAAGTGTGTTTCCTCCCTTATAAAAGGCATGCTTTTACCATATCGCACTAAGCTTACTTGCAAATAAATTTAGCGAACATCCACCAGCCGGCGAAAAGTTGTAAGGCGCAAAAGGGCGCATAGGCGCATAGGCGCTAGGCGCATTGATGTGGACCAAAAATAAGGCGCATAAGCGCTAAGCGCACTAGGTCCGGCGGCATAGGCGCATAGGGCAGGAGCCACTCAAAAAAATTATAGGCGCGCCAGCTTTCTGATAATAATTACTTATTTTAAAATTAAATATAATATATAATATTATATATATATATATATATATATATTAATATATATATATATATATATAATTATAATATATATATATATAATATATATATAATTATATATAAGAGAGAGAGAGAGAGAGAGAGAGAGAGAGAGAGCACGAGTTGTAAAAAGTTACTGAGTCGCCACTGATTTATATTATATTATATATATATATATTATATATATATATATATATATAGTATATATATATTATATATATATATATAATATATATATACTATATATATATATATATATAAATATAATAGAAATATATAGCAATTTTTACACAGGACTGACAGATTTTCATTTCTGCCGATTTGTTGCCAGAAACTTACAAATTGACCTACCGACTTATGGAAAGTCCGTTTTTAGGTAATGTTATCAGAATTGCTATATATATATATATATATATATATATATATATATATATATATATATATATATATATTATATATATATATATATATATATATATTTAATATATATTATTTATGATATATATATTATATATAAATATTATATAATATATATATATATTATAAGATATATAATATATATATATATATGTGGAAATTTCATACATCAGGTTTAAGATACTCCATTCGACATTCTTTTTATTTGGACATATTAGATATATTCGAACAGGTTCTAAAAATATAAAAATATAACAAAACTATAAATATATAAAAGTACAAATACTAAATGCTAAAAAATAAACATAATTATACATAATTATCCATAAATGCATTAAAAAATAGTTATTCCTGTTAAAAAATATTCAATAAAAATTATTATTATTTTTGGACTTTTTTATTTATTTTTGTCCTTATTAGCTTTTGTTTTGAAAAACTCATAGATGTTACTTTTTTAAATTAATACCACATTCACACCAACTATATTAATACCTATAAAAATAACTATACCTTCTAAATTACTGATGTATTGGATTTCAGAAATGGCTGAGCTTAGGGTGGATGGCTTAGATATTACTCAAATTGTAGGGCTGCTGCTTTATCAATAAAGTTGCTTGAAGATGGCTCTATTAGCTGAAAATTCCTTTTTGTTTCTTCTGGATGAATTTTTAGCTTTTGTAGAGTTTCTTTGTTGTTTCTTAGGATTCTTCTATAGCTTCCTTATTAGTTGTTAGGATTGTCACCTCCAATATGTTCTTTCCTTTAAAAAACCCTGGCTTTGGCCTTCTCAATAGCTTTTTGCTTTTAGGATTCAGCTTGAAGTATTAGTCAATTGCTAGTAATTTCACCTCAATATTTTCTTCTTTGTGAAATTAATAAGCTCTTGATTGAATAGATGGTACTAAGAAATGTCTTCAAATGTCCTCCTAATGTTGATTGAGGTTCAATTCTGTACTTTGCTTCTATTTTCTCAATTTACTTTGGCAAAGTCAGTTTGTGGCTTCAATAGCCTGTTTGAGTTTCTGCAATAGCTTATATTTGCTTGCAGTATCTCCTAATTTACTATTTTTACTTAATATTTGGATTTCTTTAGCCTTTATTCTATTTGCAAACCCTAGTGTCACCGCACCCTGTATTCTGATTTTGTCAGCAACTTTGTTATCAACATTGCAACTTTTTGCTTTTCTACTCTTGTAATATTTTGGTAATATTTTGTAACCATAGTTGATGCTCACATGGTGTAGTGATGAATTTTCTTTAAACTTTATTTTTTTTATTTTCATATTTTTTTTTATATTTTAATGGAAAATATAACATATTTCCCCTTTTGCTAAGAATATTAAGTTTTCTTGTTATTCTTAGTTTCCTTATAGTTTATAATTCTGTTGGCTTATTATAATCCTGCATTTTCTCTCAGCAAGATCAATTTTGTTATTGGTCTTTTCAAAACTGTTGTATTTAAAGTATTCTTGTCTTTATTTATTTTTACATCTACTATTCTCACTCTGTTTGAGTCATCTTTGTAAACTTTTACTATTTTTCCTAAATTCCACATATTTCTTGGTTTGAAGTCATCTATTAAAAGGACTAAATATCCCACTTGGTGTGATTCTTTTTCTGCTAACCATTTACTTCTTTTTTGCAATAGAGGGACATATTCTTTGATCCATCTTTTCCAAAATAAATCAGCAAGATACTGGACTTGTTTCCATCTTTTATATAAGTAACAATCTTTGTCCTGAAATAAACCTGGTGGGAATGTTATATTGCCTTTAAGGGTTAGTAGATGATTTGGTGTCAAAGCTTCTAAGTTTTCTAAATCATTGGAAACTTCTGTTATTGGTCTGTTATTTATAATAAATTCTATCTCACAGAACAAAAGTGTTTCAAGTTATCAACTTGTCAACCTTTATTGGGCTGTTTCTAAGAGTTGAAAGCTTGTAAGATGTTCTACAGTTCTAAGTGTCTTTCAAAATTGACCTCCTTTATTGAGAACTATGAGGGGTTGGAATAACCACTGTATTTCTTTTTGCTCAAAAAATTTATTTACTTGCTTATTTATTTATTTATTAAACTTGTCCTTTCAATTCTTTGTTAGCTTTTACAAAAGTTCAATCCATTATCTGATCGGATCAAATTTCACATTGCCTCTGGCGGCTGAAAATCATTCTAGCAGCAATTGATAAAAGCCATCAGTTATCTAATGAATATACATTTCTAAATGTAATTGCTTCTTACTTACTTAAACATGAGAATATAATCCCATATTTTTTTCTCTTACTTTCCTCTTTCCCTTTACTCAGAAAAGGACCAAGGCATCAATACCATGCTTGTAAATGGGTGGTATATCACATTCTAATCTATCTTTGGGCAAATCTCCCATCAACTGCTGAGTTGGCCTTGTATGGAGCTTTCTACATATTATGCAATCTTTTAGGATCTTCTTAATACTTCTGCTTGCTCCAATTATATAGTACTTTTCTCTTAAAGCATTTAAAACTGTTTGTTTTCCTAAATGTCCATTAATTCTATGGTAATGTCTCATTATTAACATTGTAACATGACTATTTGACAAGATAATTGGATGTTTAAGATCATATGATACATCATTCAGATTTTTATTCCTCCCACCTACCCTTAATATTCCATTATCATCTATAAATGGTAGGAAATTTTGCCAAAAGTGCCTTTTTGTGCAAAGCTCTTTTTTTTATATGGTATTGTATATCATAAAATTCTTTATTTGTACATTATTTTGTAAATAGCTTATTCTGCATCCTTTTAATTCTGTGAATGTCATATTGCACCTATATTCAAGTTTTCTTATGCAAAATTTGCTTAACTCTTAAAATCCATGCCACTTTAACCTTTAATTTTCAATCCAAATCTGACACTGAATGTATTGAGCTTGATCTGTTGAACTTTTCTTACCATTAACAGGTTTATTTTTTATAATTTTCATTTTACATCATCTAATTTATGTTCTTTATTTTGCTCAGTCCATTGCGCTTTGTCTTTGTACAAAAATTCTGGACCAGTGATCCATAGTTTATTGTTCAAAAACTCATTAACAGATATACCTTTACTTCCTATATCTGCTATATTTAGCTTACCTGGGTACATAATTCCATTGGCTTATATTTGTTTCTGATCTGATATAGTTAACTCTATTGTGTACAAATCTTTTGAATCTTTTTGATTCATTTTTAATATATTGTAATACAATTTCACTATCTATCCAAAAATACTCTTGGCTTATGTTCATATCTAATTCATCTTTTAAAATTTGTTGTATATTAACTGCTAATTTTGCTGCACTCAATTCTATTCTTGGGATAGTTAACATCAAATTTTTATTTAATGGTATCAATCTTGTTTTAGATAATACCAATGAACAATATATTTCATCATTCTCTCCAATGAATCTTATATATGCTACTGCTGCATATGCAATTTGTGAACCATCTGAAAAATAATGGCCTAGTGGTTAGAGCATCCGGTTATTGTTAACTCTGCGACGCGGAGTCCAATGTTCGAATCCCTCTGATGGAGAGTAAAATCTTCTTTGACTCATTCATATATATATATATATATATATTATATATATTTATATATTATTAAATATATTATATTAATATAATATATATATTATTATCAAAAGGGGGAATATGTTATATTTTCCATTAAAATATAAAAAATAGGAAAATTAGGATTATAGAAAATTCATCACTACACTATGTGAGCATCAACTATGGTTACAAAATATTACCAAAATATTACAAGAGTAGAAAAGCAAAAAGTTGCAATGTCGATAAGAAAACTGCTGACAAAATCAGAATACAGGGTGCGGCGACATTAAGGGCTTGCAAATAGAATAAAGGCTAAAGAAAGCCAAATATTAAGTAAAAATAGTAAATTAGGAGATACTGCAAGCAAATATAAGCTATTGCAGAAACTCAAACAAGCTATTGAAGCAACAAACTGACTTTGCCAAAGTAAATTGAGAAAATAGAAGCAAAGTACAGAATTGAACTTCAATCAACATTAGGAGGACATTTGAAGACATTTCTTAGTACCATCTATTCAATCAAGAGCTTATTAATTTCACAAAGAAGAAAATATTGAGGTGAAATTACTAGCAATTGACTAATACTTCAAGCTGAATCCTAAAAGCAAAAAACTATTGAAGAAGCCAAAGCCAGGGTTTTACAAGGAAGAAAATATTGAGGTGAAATCCTAACAATTAATAAGGAAGCTATAGAAGAATCCTGAGAACATCAAAGAAACTCTACAAAAGCTAAAAATTCATCCAGAAGAAACAAAAAAGGAATTTTCAGCTAATAGAGCCATCTTCAAGCAACTTTATTGATAAAGCAGCAGCCCTACAAATTGAGTAATATAAGCCACCACCCTAATCTCAGCCATTTCTGAAATCCAATACATCAGTAATTTAGAAGGTATAGTTATTTTTTATAGGTATTAATATAGTTGGTGTGAATGTGGTATTAATTTAAAAAAGTAACATCTATGAGTTTTTCAAAACAAAAGCTAATAAGGACAAAAATAAATAAAAAAGTCCAAAAATAATAATAATTTTTATTGAATATTTTTTAACAGGAATAACTATTTTTTAATGCATTTATGGATAATTATGTATAATTATGTTTATTTTTTAGCATGTATTATAAGGTTTTAAAAAAGTGATATATAAGTACAATTGTGAATCTACATTAGCCTTTACCTGAATTTGTTGTTTTCAAAGATTTTTTGCTTTGAATAAGATCTTGATAGTCCATAGATAACTCTGCCTTGTGGTTTTAGTAATCTATCACTTAAAATCTTAGTTAGGGTAAATTTGATTGGTGAGAAGGTAAAGAGAATAGAGATAGGTTGATAGTGAAAATATTTGAAAAAGAAATGAAGAAATTTACCTCTATACCCTTTTACATTTTGATTATAAATTTGATTACAAAAACACGACTAAATAGTACCGCTTTGAATTAGAAGTGATTCCGCAGTTATTTTTTAGTGAAATTTCTGGTTAATTATATTGAAGGGGACAAAAAATAAATTCCACTAAAACTTTGAATTATACTGAATTATATGCTAATAGTTTCTATATCCTAAAATAAAACTATATCCTAAAAATAAAATACTAAAATGAGCAAAATAGAAGATTATATATGTGAAAAGTATATAATAGTTTTATATCTCCCACTGAAGAGTTGCAATGAAAACCATTGCAATTTAAAGAATTTAAAATTTTTACAAATAAGATAAATTCCTGCGAAGGAATTCTTGACTACACTTGACAGCAGCCTGTCTAAGAGGTCTTTCTTTGACTGAATTGAGCGGAGCAATTTGATTCTGTTGAGAGTCAAGTTGAGGTGAATTTATACCTGAAGTTGAAGGTTGAACATCTACAATAGCAGTATCACTATTACTTTGAATAACTGAATTTGAATTTGATTGATCAACTTGATCTGTATTTTCATTTGTTTTGACCAATTGAATTTGGAGGTCACTGCTTGCTCAGCATTCAGTTTTCTCCACTGAGGACCAGGAGTGGGTAATAGATAACTCAATGGAGTAAAGATGACAACTAGAAGGTAGTGACAGGTTTTGTCCATCTCCCTCTTTTAATAAACACCCTGATCTGTATCGTCATCACCAACAAATTTGACTTCCAGCAACTCTGCCCAAAAGCCAGAAGGGTCTAGGTTTGTTAGGTGTGTGAATTAGAACTATATCTCCAACCTTTATTCTGTTGGTCCACTCTGACTGATAGAGATTTCTACTTGTCTGGCGCAAATTTAATAAGTAAGACTCATACCATAATTCCCTGAAAGTCTCCAAAACTCTACCTTGAGCAGTTAGAGTTATGGCTAAGTCTTGTTGTGAGGGAGGAAGTTTTTTCCATATTGGGGTGGAAACTTCATTGAATTTGAGGTTTGAATTGCCATAAGGCTTCAAAAAGGAAATTGGAGCAATCAACATTCAAATCATTATCTTGATTGACCTATAGGTTAACAGGTCTGAATTGATAAACATTGTGATATTTGAAATACTTGTGTTAACAGTTGAAAGTAATTAAGGTTCTGCTTTACTTAAGTTTATAGAGACATCCTTAATGTTCGTAATCAGTCTCTCCCAAACTGATCGCCACCAAACTGCGTGGAATAGACTGGAATCTTGTAATGTTTGATGTTTTTGATACGCATATGTTCGGAGAACATATTTGAAGACAAAGATTCTAACAGTATATTTCCACCTTTTGAAATTCCTTGCATTATCTGAGTAAAAATTGGAAGGTATGCCATATATATTTGTGAAACGTTGGAATGAAAGTAAAAAAGGATTCAGTGGACATATCTGGAAGGACATCAACATGAATAGCTCTGATATTAAGGCAGGTGAAAATTAACAGATACATTTTTTGAAATTCCTTATCATTAATCTTTACAACGAGATGCCCTGTAAAGTCCACGCCAGTATGCTCAAAAAGACGCACAAAATTAACTCTATGATGAGGAAGATTAGTCATTTTTGGATATTTAAAGGGTATACTGTTAAATTTTTTGCATACTATACAGTCTGACAAAACATTTTTTACAGCCTGCCTGGCCTTGGTAATCCAGAAGCCATGAGCTCTGATGAAATTGATAGTGGTTTGAACACCCAAGTGTTGACATCTTGAATGAAAGTCTCTTATGATTAATCTAGTGATATGATGATCCTTGCCAAGAAGAATTGGATTTATCACATCGTCATTATATAAAAGTGTCTTGGCAATTCTCCCTTTGGATCGGATTAGGCCTTTATCATCTATGAATAAGTTAAGTTGATTGACCAGCAGTGGAATTTCATCCTTTTTAGGATTTTGGAGAAATAATATCTCCTTAGAAAAACAATGCTGCTGCATTTCAAAGATAGTTGATTTTAAATTTTTTGATCACAATCTTCATCCACCCCTTTACTCCTGCTAATGAATTTGAATATTTTTGAAGTTACTTTATAAAGCCTATGCACACTTGAGTAATCTTTAAATTGTAATAAAGACTGAGTAGCTACCACAGATGTGTGACATTGCAAAGTCTTTTCCTTATTGGCCTCAGACAAACATTTAAGTTTACTAATAGGCCATTGAGATTGATCTAGGAGAATCCAAGAAGGACCCTTTAGCCATAATGGCAATTTTGAAAGAAAAATAGAAGTTGTAACACCTCTGGTAATCAGATCTGCTGGGTTTTCAGCAGTATTGATGTAAGCATAAGAAATGGATACTTTGTACTCTTGCTCAACTTGATTTTTTGATTTGATAAATTTCTTTGAGCCTATTGTTTACAAAATATTTTTATTTTTTGCCTTTCCAGACAGGAGCCATGAAAGGACAATTTGAGCATCTACAAAGACCTTTATGTTTTTGAACTGTACATTTTGAAATTCTGATAATATTGATTTGATACACTTGAAAAATAAGAACACAGATAACAACTCTAAAGAGGGGCCAAGCCCTAGATTTGAGAGGGGCCACCTTGGCCTTTGAGAATATTAAATTAGAACCTTGACCTATACTATAAATGACAAAACCATAACAAGATGAAGAAGCATCACAAAATACGAATAAAGAGTTTGAGGGAGAAGGAGAGAAAGCACACCTTTCAATTTCAATATTATGTAATTTATTTAAATCTGAACAAAGAGAAGACCAGGAAACTAAAACATCAGCAGGGACCTTTTCATCCCAATCGAGACCTAATTGCCATAATTTCCTAATTAATAGCCGACCTCTTAAAGTTACGGGTAAAAAGATATTTAAAGGATCAAAAACCTTGGACACAGCAGATAACAACAGTCTTTTGGTATTTGCATCAGCAATTTACTGAAGATTTTGCTAGTTTTAACTTATCTGTAAGAGGATTAAAAAGATATCCAAGAACCTTATCTTCTGATTCCTGATGTTGAACTATTCTACCCTCTTCTTCCATAACAGTTCTTAATGATCATTATTAGAGTTCCAACTTCTAAGATGGAAACCACCATCTTCCATTCTTTTGTTGCATTCATAATAAAGTTCTTTTAAATGTTGTAGATCATTGCCACTAATAATTAAATTATCAACAAAAAAATTATTTAATAGAATCTGAGTACATGCATCATCCTCATAGGACTGAGCATGATGCTTAATGATATAATTGAGGATGAAAGGTGAGGATGTGAAACCAAAAACAATGGTTGAGTATCGATAAGCCTTTAATTGACCATTACTTTTCAAAAAAAAAGCAAAAGCGATTGCGGTCTTCGATAGATTTTAACTGAATCTGAAGGAAAGGCTTGTTTAATGTCCAGCTAACATGACCAAACTGATTTGATCATGACCCGGAATAAATGACCCAAAAGGAGGAACATAAATCATCGGTCCAGTATAGCGCCTGCCTCATTTAGAGATTGGTAAAGAAATTAGTTTTAAGAGAACAGATTAGACACAGGCCATGACCTTTGTTCGATACTTGTTCATCAGTTATGATAACAGTCTGTTTAGAGGAAACCCAAATATAATTTTATACTCAGAGGGAGATACACTGAACTCTTCAAAATAATACCATCAACTAATTGTTGCTGAAAGACATCATCATAGGCTTTAACTAAATCTTTACTTTCCAAATTTTTATGAACTCTATTAAGCACTGCAAGAGCAATGTTATAGTTTGATGGCAACAAAGGAAGTTTATCTTCAATCCATGGAAGATCTATATGATATTTTCCGTCTTTAAACCTAATACCCACCTTGAATTTTTTCAATCTGTTTCAAATCATCCTTCAGATTTATTAATTATTCATTACCTCTCTATACCTAAAGGACTCTAATTTGAACATGTTTTCTAATCCTTGCTCTACCTCAGAATTACTTAGTATGTGGCTTAAAGGATTAAAATAAGAATGTACAGGGTTTAAGACTGCATTAACCAAAGTATGGTTAACCTGCAATTGATTTTGATTTAGATTTTGATTTTGAATATGATTTATGATTTTGAACAATTGATGATGGATTTGAAACTCTTATTTGATTATTGCATATAAAATTAGTAATATTTCCAAATGGAATAATAGAACCATCTCTTAACTTAAAAGCAGATCCACTCATACATTTAATCAATTCTAGTTGAGGGAAATACTCTATTAAATCGATGCCAATTAAGGCATCCAAATCGAAAAATGAGTTATTAAGACTCTTTGTAGCCAGAATCAGCCAATTTGTAAGATTTATTTTTTAAATTAATAGAAGCTGATCTACGACTTAATCTCGTAACTTTAATTTAACGATCCTCAATCAACCAAAGAGGGAAGGGGTGAAACAAGACTGTCCAATATATACAATCAAGAAACAGTCTCTTTCAAAGAGCGGTGCTAATACCTAAATAAGTTTGTATATCGTATGTGAGTGCTTTGATGATTCTTACAAGATATACTGAGTTTGTCCAGCACTCTGTTAGAAAGGTAGGACCTCTTGTGAGCCCACAGTCGACTAGGCTCGAACTGAGCCGAAACCTTTACCCCTACCAATCCTTATAGTAATTGATGGCAACAAATATAAATTGTTGGTGCTTTGACTAAAACTAAGACATACATTTGTGAGGGTGGAACTTTTCCTTTGCTTACAAAGAGCTGTAATATGACTTCTTTTATTGCAAACTTGGCAACAGAAAGTAAGTCGCTCCTCAAGTCCAGGACACTGATCTGCAGTATGTTTAGTACTTGAACATTTGGGGCATAGATTTATTTCATTACACCTTTTAATTCTTAACTCATAGGTTTGATAAACATTGCAATTGGTCATCACATGACCTTGGGATGAACAAAACTTACATGATTTTGAATAACCTTTGATTTTAGAAGTGGAAGAATCAATACTATGAGAAGCTTCATTTCCACTAACTTCATTAGTATGAGTTTTGAAATTTTGCAAAGCAGAATTAGAATCAGGCCTATTAGATTTTAAGGACTCATTCGTCCTTTGATTTTCATTATTTTTAAATTTAAAATTAGTTTTATCCGAAGTATTTACATTTTTAAATTTTGAATAAGTATTATGGGGAGGGACTTGATTGAAATTTTGACTTTTATTATGATTTGACGTTTTAACAATATTTTTGATAACTTCATTATAACTATCGAATATTTGATTCAAATCAGGGTAATTGGTATTCAACTTGCGAGTAATTTCTTTGACTACCACATTAGGTAATTTTGATAAAACTATGTGGCTAAGTACTACTAATCCAGTAGCCTCCTCAAGATATTTGAGGTTATAACTCTCAAGTTCATATATTAATGTTCTGATATCATTTAAGTAAACCCTAGTCGCATTATATGTTGGGTCAAATATTGGTTTTAAAGATATGATTTTTTAATGATTTCATCAATGATGAATTTTTCGTCTAAAAACTCTTTGTCTAAAAGTTCAAGAGAGCCTTATTATAATTATTATCACTAATAGAAAAATTCTGAATCAGAGAGTATGCATATCCTCTTAATTTATTTTTTAAGCAATGAAGTTTAATGGATTCACTTAAATTTTTTGTAAATCTAAGGAGCTCTTAAATTTTGAAATGAAGGTTTTATAAGCAAACTTATCAGTTTCATTGCCCTCAAAGAAACCACAATCTATAGCTCTAAGAACAGATTCACTTAGATGAGAGCAAGTATTTTTTTGAGGGGTTGAATTTTGATCCCCTTTAGATTTTAATTCACTTAATTTTGATTTAATCGAGCATTGGTACTGAATCTGACTACACAACTCCTTATTATGAAGCTCAGGAATGAGGGAGTCAACTTCATTATCGTTGTACAATTTTATTATACTTGTATCCTTTTGTTTAATATCTTTTAACAACGACTCTACTTCCTCTACAAGATCCTTTACATAAACTGCATCTTTATCTTTATTATTATCTATAGGCCTACTCTCTATTTGACCAAGATAAATATTTACTTGTGCCTTGAGGGATGAAATGGCTTGAACTATAGGCTTAGATTTTTTATTAACTCTATCAAGAAGGGCTTGTTTCTCTGGGTCAGACATTTTCGCTGAAATTTGGCTAGAATGACCCCAAGGACAAATGAAACCTTGAAGAAAGATGAAATAATGAAAGATAGCCTATCACCAGGCCAAATTTATTTGATTTGAATTTTGAAAAGGTCTATTAGACCAAAAAAAAAAAACAAAATTTGAAGTTGAAAGTGATCTAGGCCTATAATGCCTAACTTTGAAATTGAATTTTTTGAGGAAAATGAGATATGGCCTAGCACACCGTCCAATTAAAGCCCATATGAATTTTGAAAGGGTTTAGAAGACCACACACACACAAAAAAAACAAATATTGAGGTTGAAAATGACCTAGGCCTAGGCCTAGGCCTAAGTTTGCTTGAATTTTTTAGGAAATCACTGTTAATGGAGGGTTAGCAATGATGCATTCTTACCTAACTCTCATATAAATTTTGAATTAATTTACATAGACTAACTAACTAGGAACAAAAAACAACCAATAGGCTAGTCTGGATAGGCCCACGTGGGCTTCTACCGTCTATTATTTTCTTATATTAAAATAAACCTTAATTTTAAAATGATTTTTGACCTAATAATACACAAAATATCGAAACTGCTATAAGCTTCGGAGAGCCTAGATTATACTTTGCAATATTGCTAGCACGAGTTATCAAGAACTTGCAACAAATCCGTTCGTTAAGACCAATATAGATTACACAATTGACGAAAATTTAATCTTAAAGGGCAGATTAAAATAATTACAAAAAAATCTTTGAAAGTTATAAGCGTTTAAAAAAAGTGATATATAAGTAGAAGGACAACATACGTCCGACTGGAATGAATTTGTTGTTTTCAAAATTTTTTTGCTCTTTGAATAAGATCTTGATAGTCCATAGATAACTCTGCCTTGGGTTTTAGTAATCTATCACTTAAATCTTAGTTAGGGTAAATTGATTGGTGAGAAGGTAAAGAGAATAGAAGATAGGTGATAGTGGAAAATGTTTGAAAAGAAATTAGACAATTTACCTCCAAACCCTTTACATTTTTTGATTATTAAATTTGATTACAAAAACCACGACTAAAAGTTACCGCTTTTGAAGTAGAAGTGACTTCCGCGTTATTTTTATGTGAAATTTCTAACAAGGTTAATATATGAAGGGACAAAATATAAATATCACTAAACTATATACGAATATAGCTAATAGTTTCTATATCCTAAAATAAAATTACTATATCCTAAAATAAAATACTAAAATGAGCAATAATAGAGATATATATGGTGGAAAGTATATAATAGTTTCTTATTTAGTATGGAAATTTCTACATATTATATATATATATATATATAATATATATAAATATTATATATATATATATATATATATAATATATAATATATATAGATATATATATAAATATATATATATATTATATATAATATATAATATATATTATTATATATATATATAATATATATAATATATATATATATATATATATATATATATATATATATATATATTATAATTTATATATTATATATAAATATAATATATATATATATATATATATATATATATATATATATATATATATATATATATACTATAGCAATTCTGATAACATTACCTAAAAAAACGGGACTATTACCATAGTCGTCCATAGGCTCAAATTTGCGCGCAAGTTTCTGGCAACACACAAACGGCAAGAAATGAAATCGTCAGTCTGTGTTAAAATGCTATATATATATATAACTATATATAATATATAATCATATATATATATATAATATAATAATATATATTTATAAATAGATTAGTATATATATATATAATATATTATATATATATTATATATATATATATATATATATATCTTATAATGTTTTATCTAAATCTATATATATATATGTTATTATATATGTATATATATAATATATATAATATATATATATATTATATATGTAGTACGTCATAAGTACCTTTAATTCGAAAATGTATTCCATCCTTTTAATTAGATTCCATCATTTTAATTAGATTCAAAATAACGCTCATAAACGTTTTATTTGAAATCAAATCGATAGAACAAGTCGCTTATGAACAAATATTTCCCGCCTTCTTCCTGCCCGTAAATGCGACGCATAAGAATTCCGGTATGGCCTTGTAATGCCTGCAGTGGCGGGTTGACTCATTGCAAGCCTGCAAAGACGCCTCAGTTACTTCTTGCCTTGTAAACTGTAGAGAATTGATTGTGAACGCCTGTGCTGAGAAAATGGGTCTATTAACCCCGTTCCACTTTTCAATTATATATATATAATATATATTATATATATATATTATATATATATATATATATATAATATATATATATATATATATATATATATATATTATATATATATATAATATTATATATATATATATAATATTTCAATATATATATATATATATATATATATATATATATATATATATATATATTAAATATTCCTTGTGTGCTTGTTCCAGTTTACCTGGCTTGAAAATTAATAAATTATGGTGAATCATAATCAACCACCACTCACCCATATATATATATATATATATATATATATATATATATATATATATATATATATATATATATATATATATATATATATATATATTATATATATATATTTATATATTATATATCATATATTACTTACCTAAAGAATATAGTTATAGATTTATAATTATATTATACCGGTATGTTTTTAATTGTAATCTTACAGAAATATAAAAACTTATATTTAATTGAAGGAATCAATTTCGCAGCTGAAGCGAAGATAAAGCGTTGGTAATTATGGCATTTATTAATGACCTTTAGAGGTATGTTTAGAGTATTATTATTCTTTTACGTTGTATAATTAATATGTATCCTTCTAATAAAAAAGTGTGTATGAATTAATCAAAGCATTGAAACATGAAGTATGATAAAATTATATAATTAAATGTAATAAAATATTAATTACTATGTCATTCAAATATTATTTAAATGTTGAAGGCTGCTTACCTTCCAACCATATATATATATATATATATACTACAACAATTATATAACTAATTAACAATCATGTATCCATTTAATTAGTATCAATTATTCTATTATGTATTTTATTGTCTCCTAGGTGTTTTTTCTATTGGATTTTAATTGTCTCGTATATGATTTAGAAGTCCCCCTTTGGGCGAAAATAAAATAGTATCAGAAGTCTTTTTCTAACGGAACCTTCTGAATGCAAGTAGTGATTCAAGAGAGGAATTACTACAAGATTGGCTCTACTTGCGTCGGATTCCGAACCGTACTTTTGAGACGAACAATTCAGATGACCATGTCCGTGCCCTGGCCCGCAGCTATTTGCTCATCCAGACACCTCTATAGGTCAAAAAGCGTTGGCAAACGCACCAGTAAGAGAGACAGATATAATCAAATCAAAATTTGATTAAATCTACTCAAAAAATCACTTTTATATATATATATATATATATATATATATATATATATATATATATATATATATATATATATATATATATATTATTTTAAATTATTATATATATATATAATATATATATATAATATATAATATTATTTGTATATCTATATATATATATATATGATTTATAAAACTTTTAACTATTTAGTAATTAGACAGGGACTTAGAAAATATTAAACCAGGTTGGCCAACCATACTTTTTAGCAAATAAAAAAATTTACGATTTTTTGTTATTATTATTATTTTTTATTATTATTATTATTATTATGTCCATTATTTGCATATCTGTGGGTAACGAGAATGATTCATGGGTACCTTTCGTTCTCATTATTCCTTTTATGGCCGATGTTAATTAAATTACAAAATTTCTTACAATAAAAAAGAAATTTTTAATTTAATTATTATTATTATCATTATTATTATTATTATTATTATTTGCATAGTAGAAGGTTGAAAGGGATGATCAAGGTTCTCCTTCCATCGTTATTTAACCACACTATGTAAATAATTAATATTAGTTTGGAAAAATATTTCCACACTAATTAACATAATAATTAATAATTAATGATAATTAATCTATTTCCATTTTGTCAAATTTTAAATATTTTATTAATGAATGCCATATTAATTGTAAAACAAAGCTACTTAATGTTAAGGAAAATTTGAAATTGGGGGGAACCGAGGGAGATAATAACTAATTATCTTATATTCCTTCATCTCCTCCTTCATTCTTTTTCTTTTTCTTTAACTTGGCAACAGCGTTGAAAAGTGCAGAAGTCGAAAAGAGAAGAAAATCAGGAGGGAATTCTAACCACTGGCTCACGGCAAATTGTTCGTTTTGTCGAAGTTTGAACGAGAAGTGTTTATAATAAAATCGAGGTCGGAGTCACGAGAGGAATCGAACTTGACCGACCAACCGACCTGAAGCGTTGGTATGCGCATAATATAAACATTTCGTTCAAATTCCGCACCAAACGTTGCATACATTGGGGCAGCATTGGAAACAGAAAAATCCTTGAAACTGAACTTTTCTTCCTTTCTCCTTTCTTTGAAGCTATTTCCCATATCCCCACCTTTATATATATATTACTACGTATAATATATCATATTATAATTAGTCATATATATATATAACTACATATATATGTGATATAATACTATTCTCATATTATATTTTATAATCTTATATATACTATACTATAATTATACAATATATACTTATATTATATATTATACTATATTATATATATATGTTATAAGTATATATTTATTATATATATATCATCTACTTGTAACTGTACCTCTTGTATCACATGTGTGCATTTACTGATATAAAATTAATGACATTTTTTTATTGGGAAACCTATCTACGGGGGTAGAATTAAGTGATAAATAATTTTAATCATATATATATATATATATATATATTATATATATTATATATATATATATATATATAATAATAATATATATAAATATATAATTTAATATATATAATATATAATATTTATAATATATATATATATATAATATATATATATATATATATAGTTTATGTACCCTAGTGGGATTAACCAAAACGTATAAAATAACCCCTATATCGTCCGAAATCAGTTCTCTGAGGGACATTCATTTTCCCAAAAGCTAATTAAAATTAAGATAGTCCTAAAATTATATATATATATATAATATATATAATATATATATATATATAGTAGATATATATATATATATATATTATATATAGGGTAATATATATATATATATATATATATATATATTAATATATATATATATTATAATAGGAGTTAATTAAATTTTAGAAAAAAAATTTTAAAGATTTTCGGTTTAAGAACACCTCAGTTTGGTGCTCTAAAACATCGCATAGTAGTAAAAAGAGAATCTGAGCAGTAGTAGTAGTAGCCCATACGAGATCAGCGGACAACATTTTTTCTTTTGAGTTTTCCACCAGTTTGATACTGTTGGTTAAATATGGGAACCCCCTGCAACTATTTTTCGCAATTTAGTAAAATTCTATATAATATATATTTATATATATATATATATATATATATATATATATATATATGATATATATATATATTATAATATATATATTATATATAATAATATATATATATATATATATATATTATATATAATATATATAATATATATATATTATATATAGATATATATATTATATATATAGTTAAGTATCGAGAAGGTCCGCAGACAACATTTACATTCCAACACTAGTTTAACATTTGCTGTTGAGGAGCATACGTTAGAGATTATTTAATGTCATACCGAAAATTTGTGCATTGTTTTGTGATTACGAAAAAACGCAAAATGGCGGAAGAAACCGATCAGAGTTAGCGAGATATAGGTGCTCTGACAAAGAGAGAGATGAGAGGAATCTCGAAGTGAATGGGAGATGTAATGACGAATTCGTGATACAATCAGGCAAACGGAGTGGGTGGGGGCGGAGATGAAACCCATAACCCAAGAAGGGGACGCGTCCCCCAGGGATTCCCCCCATCCTAACTCCTTTGAAACCAAAGGGCCAGTCAGAACCCCTACACCGCTCTTCTTAGCCAGACATCCCAAGGTAGTAAGGGAGGGAGACCCTCCCCCACGGGTCGAAACTCCACCATATATGCAACAAAAAACGGTTGCGTTGGACAACACATTGAATCTACAGCTAAAGCCTCCACTGTTGGACAACTACTATAAAAAGAAAATTCCGCAGAAATTGGGTGGATTCGGAAACTCATAACCTTCAATGAAAGCAAGTAGGAAGGTGCAGTAATACCGAACACCTCCCCATGGGACCCGAACGGCCCTCCCAACGCATCCAGAACCCAAGCCATAGGATCGGTCCCAAACCCTGCTGGCCTAACGCCGCTCAAACAAACAAACAAGCGTCCTCAACAGGAGGAGTTATGGGAGAAACACCAACGAAAGTGCTCCAGCAGGACAGAACACCTCAAATTATGGGTTTTACCAACGGGGACGATGCCCCAACCTCTCTATTATACAGGCATGCCACCTGGCAATTACACCATGCCTAACCAGTTCCATCCTTACCCTGGAGCATGGCAAGGGTACCCCTTTATGCCTCCACAACCAATTGGAGCACCCTATTACCCAACTAATCTGTTTAACACCGCTTTTCCAACGATTCCCGAAAATTTGAAATTATTTGGCTGCTTTTCCAACGATTCCCGAAAATTTGAAATTATTTGGCAAACATCTTAAGACAAGAACATGGAAAGGAATCTTATATCCAGACTTCGTCACTTCTTTGAATGAAAAGCTAGATGCTTTAGGCCCATTAACTGAAAGTCAAAAGATCACTTTTGCAAAGTCGGCAATATCATCCGATCAGAACAGCGAAGCTAGAAAGTACGTTCTTAGAGATAACTCCTTCTCAAAATTTACCAGATTAGAAGACTTTCTCGCCCAGTTAAAGATTTTTCTACAACCGGAAGATAAGAAAACCGTTTTCGACTTAATGTTGGACTTTTTAGAATATAGAAGGGAGAGAGATTCAATTTTTACTGACTTCGTGTTGGAACTAAAAGATCGACTAACGAAGTATCAGAGCCGCCTTCATGATCTGGATGATAAAGCAATATTCAACTCTAGGCAGATAAACCTATTGGTTACAGGGAAGATCATTCAAAACGTAAATGAAAGAAGAGATGGAGAGAGATTACGAGAGAAGATCCTTAGGGTATTCGATACAGAGATGAGCTTAAATGAATTGATCGAAAAGTTATCTCAAATTTCAAATGGAGCCTTATTAAAAGATGAGAATAGAAGGCCAAATGAGGTCCGCACCACTAGGGTATTCCTGGCCCAAGAGGAATCGGGAGGGAGACAGAGGGTTGGAGCTAATAATTCATACAGGGACAACAGAAGCCAAGGTATGAGGAGAAGGGAAGGGAGGAGGTGAGACCCAGTTGCACTCCTCAAAGGAGGAGAGATGAGGTAAAACCGAGTAATACTTTTCAAAAGAAAAGAGAAGAAGTGAAGACGGGGTATGGTATACCGAAGTTTAAGGGCGCCTTAAAGAAGATGTCCGCCCAGGAGTTAAAAGAACACTATGTGTGTTTCTTTTGTGAATCAGTGGGTCACTCGTCCCAAGCATGCCGTTGGGAATGGCCCTACTGCCGAGAATGCATGGCATACCATCG